>SNQJ01S0117111.1:11382-27753 GCA_010110895.2 Picea sitchensis
CATGATCAAGGAAGGACTACATCTGGGCCCATTTATCACAAGTGCACCTTTGTGATAAATGTATCCTATATCCCTTGGTCTGCAGCCCAATGTAGGAGAATTTATGCCCGATGTTGAAACATCAACACTCCCTCTTAACTAGGGAGGTATCTTTCCATAGTAGTATACAACTACTGTCCAGAGACACAAAGTCTCTGCCAGTGGTACAAAACCACCATAGTAGTAAAATATTTGTCACACATGGCATTCCCAGGTGGACTTCTAGAGGCTACTCCCTCTAGGAACACTTTGGGTCAACTCCCCATAGTGTGAGACATCAAGGGTCAACTCCCTTGACATGTCCTCATGTTCTCTGAACATGGGACGATGGGCTATAAGCCCAAATTCACATATTCCTTCTCGAATAAGTGTCCTCACAGATCAACTCAACTCAATTCACAGAGTAGTATGATATGTAGAAAGTTTGTCACACATGGCACTCGATGTGGACTTCTAGAGGCTACACCCTCTAGAAACACTAGGATCAACTCCCATATTGTATGAAGTCAAGGGTCAACTCCCTTGACATGTCCTCATGTGCTCTCCACATGGAACATTGGGTTATAATCCCAAATGCACTTATTCCTTCTCGAATAAGTGTTCCACTTATCCCTTCTTGAATAAGTGTCCTCACAGATCAAATCAAATCAATTCATAGAGGAGTACGATCTGGAGAAAGTTTGTCACACATGGCACTCCATGTGGACTTCTAGAGGCTACACCCTCTAGAAAGGCTAGGGTCAACTCCCATAGTGTATGACGTCAAGGGTCAACTCCCTTGACATGTCCTCATGTGATCTCCACATGGGATGTTGGGTTATAAGCCCAACCACACTTATCCCTTATCGGATAGGTGCCCCACTTATCCCTTCTCAGATAAGTGTCATCACAGATAAAATCAACTCAGTCACATAGGAGTACGATATGGAGAATGTCTCAGGAAGATACAAACATCAACACTCCCTCTCAGTGAGGGAGGCATTCTCTGCCACGCCAAGTTTGTCACTGAAGTACTTAAACTTCATCCTGGTTTGGTAAGAACATCAACAACCTGCTCATCTATAGGAAGGTACTAAACCAATACTTCCTTCCTTTGCACCATGTCTCGGATGAAATGGTACTTGATCTCAATGTGGTTCAATTTGTCATGAAACAGTGGATTATCAAAGATCTTCATGCAACTTTGGTTACCATAATGAATATGGTGGAATCCAGCACATGTTTGAATAAGTCTGCAAGGAGCTTGTGAAGCCACACTGCTTCATGGAATGTTATACTTAATGCAATGTACTCTGCTTCTGTTGTGCTCAAAGACACAAAATTTTGTTTTCTTCTACACCAGGAAACCATGGAAGATACCAAAGTGAAGCAACACCTGAAGGTGCTATTTCTTTCCATTGCGCTCCCTACCCAATCAAAGTCAATATATTCATGAAATATCATATCAATACTGGAAGTATATCTCAGATCATGTCGAACTGTGCCTTGCAAGTATCTCAACACATGCTTCACATCAATCTAGTGTGTTTATATCAGCTAACTTATAAACTAGCTAAGTGCACTCACTGCATAGCAATTATTTAGTCTGGTGTTAACCAGATACATCAGTTATCCAACCAGTTGTCTATACAGAGTCAGATCAATTTTGTCATAATCTGATGAAGACACACTTAGTTTCTTCATATTCATCATCATTGTTGTAGTCATAGGCTTCAAGTTCAGTATCTCAAACTTCTTGAATATCTCAATTGTGTACTTCCCCTGACTCAGGAAGATCTCATCAGTTCCATGCCACACCTCTAGTCCCAAGAAGTAGTGCATCATACCAAGGTCCTTCATCTTGAACTTAGAGGCCAACACATACTTACATTCAATAATAAGGCTCTCTGTACCAGAGAGGAATAAATTATCAACGTAGAGGACTAGAATCAGGGACTCACCATTAAAAATATTGTAGTACAGGTTGGGATCGAAAACACTTTGTTGAAGCCAAAAAATAATTAGGTGTCCATGAATCCTTTCATACCAAGCTCGAGGTGGTTGCTTGATTCCATACAAGGCCATCTTTAACCTGCACACATGAGACTCCTTCTCATGTATCACGAAATCATATGGATGCTTGATGCATACTTATTCCTTAATCTCTCCATTGAGAAAGGTTTTCTTTACATCCATATGATGTACTCTCTAACCCATGGATGTTGCAGGGGAAATAATCATCTGGATAGAAGTGTATCAAGCAAGAGGAGGAGATGTCTCCTCATAATCTATTCCCTCCACCTGAGAGAATCCTTTAGCAACAAATCTCATTTCGTGCCTCTCGATGCTCTCATAAACTATGTGTTTGATATTGTAGATCCATTTGGAGGTCATACAGACGTCCCTTCAGGTCTCGAAACAATATCCCACACATCATTCTTCGTGATGGATTGATACTCCTCCATCATGGCATCTCTTCATACTGGCTGACTAGATGCCTCCTCATAAAAAGAAGGCTTAAAATGAATGATGTGTCTCATAACTGTGGCATAGCATGAATATCTCTAAGGTCTCTTTCTCTCTCAAAAGGTACCACAAGGAGATGCATGTACTTCTGCCTCTTGCAGAGTCTAATGATCCCATGTAGGTCTCTTTCGACCTACTGCAATATCTCTGGAAACATTAACTAGAGCTACATGATTAATGGGATCAATTGGATCAATTTGATAAACCTCCATGTGAGACCCTCTATATCTCTTAAGGGATACCTCCTCTCAAAGGTAACATCTCTACTCACCTCAATCTGTCTCTGATCAGGGATGTAGATCTGGTATGCCTTCGAAGACTCATTTAACCCACAAATGTACCCTTTCTGCTTGAATGGTCTAGCTTGATCCTTTTCTCCTTGGGTACATGAATGTATACTGGACACCCAAATATCTTGAAGTTTCCAACCTCAAGCTTCACTTCGGTGAAGGCCTCCTCAGGAATCATGTTCCTCAAAGTATTATGAGGACTTTTGTTCTGTGAATGGTTGTATCCATGATCACTGGAACTATCTCTTCTATCTGGTATGATCCCGCCATGAAAGTATAATGCTTCTAGAATCTGAGAAACATGTATCACAATGTCTCTCCTCAACATCATGTTGGAAGGTATTTCCCTCCATGTCTTCCTCTCTTCATGAGCCAATTGGCTTCCTCTTTCTAGGAGAAACTTGGTCCAAAATGACCGCTGCCACACCAACCATGCTTTTGTTCCCTATGTCTTTTAAGTATCTCCACTTTAAATGAGAATAAAGACAAGGAGAACCACCATTCTAGCTAAAATGATGAATGTGGGTAAACTGGAATCACGCCATTTCTTAATTGCCCAGAATGTAAAGAGAGTAAGGCTCAACACAACAAAAATAGTTAGAATAGTCGATTCCATTATAACACTCTATGGCCACCACTTGTGTGACCTATTTGATACCTCTTCGATCATAATAACGAGCAAAGAAATATTGCCATCAAATCCAAACAATATAGTTCTGGTCTACCACCAAACAATATAGTTCTGGTCTACCACCAAACAATATAGTTATGGTCTATATTTCTAGGTGGGTCGATCACTTTTCTCGAGGAATTCCTCATGCAGATATCTGACCCCCAAGATGCATCCATATCTTGTGCTTGACGTGCGTCCATGATTTTATGATAATTATCGCCTAACAAATTCTGCAGTGGAGCGTCCACTCTGTACTAAGCTCTGTTGTAAAACACTAACGATGGGATTTCAAAGGTAATGAATTTACCATAATGATCCAAACACTCGGAATATTTCCCACATTGAATTTGTAAGTGTGCGATCATCCTTCTCATGTGTAACACTCCCAAGTTTTCACTGCATCCCAAAGCATTGGTGGAAACCTTTCAACTCGTCTGATTGTAGCCATTCGTTTCCGAGGCCCGTGCACGAACTGAGAGGTCGCAAAGGTATCTGATGCAATTTCAAGCTGAAATTATATATAACATTCGTAACTTGTTCATGACACGCTTTAGAAGTGCTTCGCTTCTTTGTTTTGGGTAATAACCATAAATTGAAGCATGGAGTGGAAGGTGCTTCGACAACTTAATCATAATTATCACAACATAAGCTATCTGCATGTCGCAGATAAATACCAATGTAGTAGTTGAAATGAACCCGGTGATGGTTTCAGATTCCAATGCTCACCCTGTAACTTCAACCTCCACGACTCGTGCTCTAAAGCTCCCAATGTGTTTACTCCCCAACACCATAGTCGTACTCATCTAGAACACTAACTTGACATCAGGTGAGTTCTAGTTGCACCTATACATCATTGTGAGGTTTGTGGAGAGAACGTGATTGGGCGTTTAACATATGGTTGTCGTTAGGCTTTCGAGGACTTCCATCTATCATGTGTATATCTACCTCACAATATACACCATCCTTTATATCCAGAGCATGTGCTAAGTGTCACATCCAAAACATTTGAGCGTCTCATTGGAAAACATCCAGGACCCCTCTTCGAAATATCCATTAATCACAACAATGTCTTAGAGTTTATCCGAAGTAGAAAAATCATTTTCCTGGGCCCTTCCGCGAGGGAGTCAAGCCCATTCCCGCTCTGATACCATGTTGGTTTTTCTTCATATGAGATATGAGATATATTCGATATTTTATTACAATAATTAGTGTTCCATATATAGAGAACATAAGGTGACCATCCATGAAAGGATGCATCCCTTGAATAATCAATAACTACTTATTATTATCATTTACTTATTATATGCTATATTTAATAATCAATAATAATTATATTATTAATTATTATCTTTAGAGAATGTCTTCCCGATGTTGTCCAAACATCAACATTATCAAGCCTTTCCATACTCTCTATATTGACCTATAGGGGGACTCTCCTACATCTCTTCACTTTCCATCTCGTTTCCCCTAGGGTCACTGAGATTCCCCCCTTGAGGTGATTCTTTCATCTCTAAAGTGATGGGAATACCTGCCTAAGGTGACAGTGGGTAGGTGTTCTCAAAATTGTCACCATTTGGTGGTTGGGTTGGGATTTTCCCAGCCTACAACTTGTGTGATAACAAGCTATATTTAATCAGAGTCAAATATGGTTACCCAAGTTTGACCATGTCCAACCATAATCAACCATGGTAAAAAACATGTCCGTGAAGAAACCTATTGACACTTGAATCCGTCAGGACTGAAACGACAACCTCATGAGGACATTAGATCCCTTCGTTTTTAGAGAGGTGGTTCTCCTCTTCAGCTAAAAGATATATCTTTGAATATATTGGAGTAGGGAGAGTGCTAGACAACAATTTTTGGGGGTCCTCTTTTCATGTGTATATTTGGGGGTCCTCTTTTCCGAACCAAACTTTACCTTGACCTTAGTAGTGAAGGATATATTAAGCAAGATATATGCAACACTCACCATTCTGGCAAATCTATGTTTTTAGTTTTAGTGTCAGGACCTTTGATTAAAGATCCATATTTTTCACTCATGGGTCACACCTACTCTCTTGTATCAGTGTGAGGTTTGGGGACATTACCTTCACAGAGCAAATTGAAACAATATAGAGATATTGCTTGTCACAATGTTATCCAAACATATTCCTGCCAAGAGTTTAGTGCCTTGTGATATTATTCTTGCAGAATTTGACATAGTCCCATTCATTACTTCAATGTTCCTTTCTGTAGTGACAATCATACATACGCTCAAATGGAATAACTCATAAAGTGGTGAAAATTATTCTTGCAGAATTTGACATTGCCCCATTCATTACTTCAATGTTCCTTTCTGTAGTGGCAAACATACATAAGCTCAAATGGAAGAACTCATAAAGTGGTCTCTTAGATATCCATATTTTACTCTCAAATCCTCTATGGAGTAGGTAGAACATGGGATTGGTTCATGTTGGTATGAAAGAGCCTCTTCATTGCTTCACCTCATTGACCTTAATATTGATAGACCACTCCCCTGTAGATTTTCAGTGGATGGTCCTGGTCTTTCCAAAGGTGAGATAAATAAATGTATTTGTATTAAGATCTACAAAGCCTACCTTTGGTCCACATGGTTTGATCCTAGAGAAACTCTTTCTCCCAAACTTCAATACTACTTATATTTGTGTCTATAGTGTAGTGATGGGTTCATTCAACACCTAGGGTACATTGATATTTAGTTACATTTCATCCTGAGGGTCCCTCTTGCCCAACTTAGAGTTTACTTCCATTATCTATACAATGATACATATCATTATACTCCTTGGGAGAAACGTTGTTACTAGGTCTTCTCCTTGAAGCTCGAGACTAATGACCACTTTGTGTTTTGATGCTCTCCCTATTATGAGAATAGAGGATGGCCTTTTTCCTCTTCAAAGATTTACTTGGTTCACTTCAAACACTCATGGCTTATGAGGACTATAGATCCCTAGCCTTCTTCCTCTGAGAGATGTTCAATCTTCGTCGACAACTTAGAAAAGGTCAATTCCCAAAACCAACATGCACTAGGTTGATTACCTCTTACTTTCAACACTCTTACACCAGTAGGAAGAGGCCTCATCTCTAGCATCCAAGATCACATGATAGAATTGCGAGGTATCGTAAATCTGATCACTACCACGACCTCACACCCATCATGCATTTCTTCATGGAGTTGAATGTTTGAAGTGTTTCTCTAGAGAAATATGGTTTTGCTAGGGAACCTCCTTCTTCTTGAGCTTCTTCGGTGTTCCCCATCTCGTTGCATTGATGTTTCCTAGTTATTTTATTTTTCCTTCTTTCATGTTATTTTTCCCTTGTGATGTGCTTTTACCTTCCTCTTATCGTTTTAACATATTGTATTCTTTAGAATCTCATGACTAATTTTAATCTTTAATCAACATTGATATATAAATACTCAAAATCACCATAAAAGCATTGTAATCTTCTTCTTTTAAAATCATTCATGTCTATACTTCTACTTCTATCAATGAAACTTAATAATGCAAAAACAATAATAACAATACATATTTCACCATAATTAATAATAATGTGAAAATCATCAATACCAATTTACAATTCAAATAATAGAGATTCTCACCATAAAATTTCCGAGTGTTGTATGGTGAAGCTTACTCGTAGATATTATTAAATCATAAATGACAAACATGAATGTAATAATATTGAAACACAAGGCTAGTTATAACATAGCGATGATAATCATTGAATTGTTCAATAATTAATATTATATGACACCAAAACATAAAATATAAAATGCATTGAATGACTCAATTTATTGTTAAACAATTATTGTCAGACAATAATTGTTTATTGTCCAACTAAATATATCTTTAGAATTGAACCGAACTGAGTTTTGAATTAGAATGGTTGCACACGGTAATTTGCATTCAAATCAAATAAACAAAGTTCCAAATTATAATGGCCACACGTTGTAATTTGACATAGATGTTGAAAGGTGATGACGATGGATTTGAAATCATAAAAAAACACGCATAAAAAAACTTAAATAAGAGAGTTGGTGACCATTGGAAATGGAGCATATATAAAAACATTTCCAGAAACAAACACATTAATAGTTTCATCATCTCGGCTTCTCTGGTATTCGACATTGGCTTGGCTTGGTTTTTTTTGTTATTTGTTTGATCCGCAGTGTGGCCATTCTGGTTAATTTTCCACTTTCTTTATCGATTTTCTATTGTATTTAGTGTTCTAGTTGGTCTTTCTTTTCTTTTTTAATTGTTTTTTTGTGTGTTTGAATTGTTTGATCGGACAATTTTTTGTTGTTGTCAGATACAGAGGAGAAAATCGATAAGTGGAGTGAAACCCATGATATTAGATTTCAATGAAGCGTAATTGTTGGCGAGATGACATGGAAAAGACTAGGTTTAATTAGATATTTCCTCTTGTAGTTGAGCGAATATTTGGATTATGTTCGCGCTATGGTTTAATGCAGTGGTCATACAAATTCCTTTCTGACTACAAACATGTAGGTACACATTCTTAGCTTTATTTTTAATTTTGTCTTTCTTTTCGTCCTTTGTCTTCATGACATGATAGAGATGAAGAAGAGGGTCAATTATTTCTCATGGGGTTCTTGTATAATTTGTATGTGCAGTTCTTACAAGGCTTTGTCTCATTCAGATACACATTCCACAATGCGTGATGTTGCATTATAAAATTAGTGTTTGGATATTTTCTATTTTTACTAAATTGTTTCTAGTTAACCAATTTTTATTAGGGTTAGATGATTCTAACCATGGAAAAACATAAATGGCTATGAAAAATGACTAATAATTCAATATTTAAGGCTTAATACGAGGTTATATATATAACACGGGGCTTTGTATAGGTTTTATATATAACATGGGGTTTTGTCTAGGGCTTAATAGGTGGGTTCTCATATAATTCCAAGATTGACAAAGAATAGATCCAACATATATCTATATATGACGCTACTATGATGTAAATAACATGCATTATGTAAAAAGGAAAGTATAGCATTAGTCTAATTGCATAACACTAGCATGATGTAAATTACATGTATTACATAAAAATGAAAGTATAATCCTAGTGTAATGACAGAACTTTGATATTTGAATCTCTCTCGCTCTCTCTCTCTCTCTCTCTCTCTCTATATATATATATATATAAATAAAAAATAACCATCTCGAATCTTAAAAAAAAACAACTATTTTGAATTTTAAAAATTACAAGTTTTTAAGAATAAGAATTGCAAGAAAACTTACCAAGATAGTGTGAGATGGGACTAGAGACGATGTTGCAAATGGGATTAGAATCAAACTTGATCAGAGAGGAATGAGGTTGCACATGAGACGAGAATTCAAAATAAAATCCTCAAAATGAATTGAAGGACAAGGACAAATTTGGGACCAGAACAGAGGTCACTGACGAGACCCGAGTTGAGGATGTTGATGGGACCAAATTTGAACTCTGTAAGAGGGGAGAGGTTGCAGACGAGATGAATTGGAGCCAAACTCTGTGGGAGAGGTTAGATTGCAGATGGACAAAGCAGAGCCAAACTTTGTGAGAGGGGAATGGTTGCAAGTGAGATAGATTAGAGATGAACTTTGTGAGGGGAAGGGAAAATTTTGTTGGAGAGGGGGAGGGGGTACATGTAGAATCAAAATAAAACACATGAAATAACCTAAATCATTGGCAATCATGACCACTAATGTCTAGGCTTGTGAGGTGACTAGAGGTAGGCTTGTGAGGTGACTAGAATGACATGGTTGACATGTGATGGATGGCAGATTGCATTCATATCTCCATAGTGGTGGTTGTTCTCAAAGTTGTCACCATTTGGTGGTTGGGTTGGGATTTTCCCAGCCTACAACTTGTGTGATTACGAGCTATATTTAATCAGAGTCAAACATGGTTACCCAAGGTTGGCCATGTCCAACCATAATCAACCGTGGTAGAAAACATGGTCGTGAAGAAACCTATTGACGCTTGAATCCATCATACCGAAATGACAACCTCATGAGGACATTAGTCCCCCTTCGTTTTTAGAGATGTGGTTCTCCTCTTTGGCTAAAAGATATATCTTTGAATATCTTGGAGTAGGGAGAGTGCTAGACAACAAACCCCAAATATTTATTGCTTGGATTTAAATGAAAATGGTTCTTCAATAACCCAATATGATCTCTATGTGCAACAAAAGTCTTTTTACAATAATAAAATATTAGAGGGCTTCAACATCAAAATTAAATTGTGATCAACATCATGTACAATCTTCTTAATCATATATAAATACATCCATCTATTCTTCATGAAAAATAGGAGAGAATAGTTTGATCATCTCAAAGAATTTTAAAACAGTATTGCTATCAAGATCAAAAGAGAATTTGATAGGTCAACCTCAAATATCTCATACTTAAAACTCAAAGTTACAAGATATTGTATTCCTTAGTGTAATTTCATAACACTAGCATGATGTAAATTACATGTATTACATAAAAATGAAAGTATAATCCTAGTGTAATGACATAACTTCGGTATTTTAATCTCTCTCTCTCTCTATAAATAAAAATAACTATCCCGAATCTAAAAAAAAACAACTATTTTGAATTTAAAAAATTACAAGTTTTTAAGAATAGGAATTGCAAGAAAACTTGCCAAGATAGTGCAAGATGGGACTAGAGACGATGTTGAAAATGGGACTAGAATCAAACTTGATCATAGAGGAAAGAGGTTGCACATGAGACGAGAATTCAAAATAAAATCCTCAAAATGAATTGAGGGACAAGGACAAATTTGGGACTAGAACAAAGGTCATTGACGAGACCCAAGTTGAGGATGTTGATGGTACCAAATTTCAACTCTGTAAGAGAGGAGAGGTTGCATACGAGATGAATTGGAGCCAAATTATGTGAGAGAGGTTAGGTTGCAGATGGAAAAACCAGAGCTGAAATTTGTGAGAGGGGAAAGGTTGCAAGTGAGATAGATTAGAGATGAACTTTGTGAGGGGAAGAGAAAATTTTGTTGGAGAGGGGGAGGGGGTACATGTAGAATCAAAATAAAACCCATGAAATAACCTAAATCCTTGGCAATCATGGCCACTAATGTCTAGGCGTGTGAGGTGACTAGAGGCAGGCTTGTGAGGTGCCTAGAATGACATGGTTGACATGTGATGGGTGATAGAATGCATTCATATCTCCATAATGGTGGCAAGTGCGGTAGGTATCACATCATGACGTCGAAATTGGATTGAATATAATCTTATTTGTTGTAAGAGTAGCGGAGCGATCACTAGGAAAGGCGCTAGCAGGGATGGATGGGGTCCCGACGTGGTCTGATTTGGTGGGCGTAGGTGGCAACTGTAAGAGATGAGTTATATCCTTAATGATAACTATGTATTCTACATATACTCGTTTTCAAAGAACAAATTCTTTACTTCTTTTATTAAGAGTTTGAAGTTACCCAAAGTTGGCAACTTTGTACGATTCTAAACTCTTTTTTTTTTAAATGAATTTACGTGGAAATGTTTTTAATAGTTTTTTCTTCTTCAAAATAATAATTATTTCTATTTGGATTTATTGTTAGTCAAAAGTTTTATTTTAAATGTTTCGACTTCTTAAAAAATATTTTAAAAGTGTCGTACAGAAGTGTGAGGGTTGAGTATACTTTTCGTGTGTATATTTGGTGGTCCTTTTTCCAAACCACACTTTACCTTGACATTAGCAGTAAATACTAGATTAAACAAGAGATATGCAACACTCGCCATTAGTATAGAAGTGTGAGGGCTGAGTAGAATTTTCATGTGTATATTTGGGGGTCCTCTTTTCTGAACCACACTTTACCTTGACACTAGTAGTAAAGTCTAGATTAAGTAAGAGATATTCAACACTCACCATTCTTAAAAATTTATGTTTTTAGTTTCAGTGGCGGGACCTTTGATTAAATATCCATATTTTTCACTCATGGGTCACACCTACTCTCTTGTATTAGTGTGAGGTTTGGGGGCCATACCTTTGTGGAGTAGATTGAAACAAGATAGAGGGATTGTTTGTCACAATGTTATCCAAACATCTCCATGCCAATAGATTAGTGCCTCATGATATTATTCTTGCAAGATTCAACATAGTCTCACTCATCGCTTCAATGATCCCTCCTAAGGTGATAATCATGCATTGGCTCAAATGGAAGGGAAACTCATAAAGTGGTCTTCTTAGATATCCATATTTTACTCTTAAATCCTCCATGGAGTAGGTAGACCATGGGATTGATTCATGTTGCCATGCAAGAGTCTCTTCATTGTTTCACCTCCTTGAAAATCAATATATTTAGTTTCAGTGTTAGGACCTTTGATCAAAGATCCATCTTTTTCACTCTTGGGTCACACTCCCACTCTCTTTGTATTAGTGAGGTTTGGGGCCATACCTTTGTGGAGAGTAGGGGATTTGAAATAAGATAGAGGGATTGTTTCTGTCAGCAACGTTATCCAAACATCTCCATGCCAATAGATTAGTGCCTCATGATATTATTCTCGCAAGATTCAACATAGTCCCACTCATCGCTTCAATGATCCCTCCTAAGGTGATAATCATGCATTGGCTCAAATGGAAGGGAAACTCATAAAGTGGTCTTCTTAGGATATCCTATATTCCTTAATTTTTAAATCCTCCATGGAGTAGTAGACCATGGGATTGATTCATGTTGCCATGCAAGAGTCTCTTCATTGTTTCAATTTCTACTGACCTTGATACTTATAAACTATATTCCCATGTAATCAATCTCTTTTCATTGAGTATGGTCCTCATCTCCAAGGGCTTAGATAAAGGCATTTGTGGCTTCGAGATTCAGTTGCAAGTCTACCTTTGGTCCACCTGGTTTGAGCCTAGATAATTGTTTTCTCCCAAACTTCAACACTACTCAGATTAATATCTCTAGTATAATGATGGGTTCATTCGATGCCCAGGGTACAACGATCTTTAGTTACATTACAACTTGAGGGTCCCTCTTTCCCAACTTAGAGTTTATTCCCATTATCTTTGCAATGATACATACCACCATATTCTTAGAGAACAACACATATAACACATATTTCACAAATCTTGTCCTCAAAGCTCAAGAGCAATGACCACTTTGTATTTTGATGCTCTCCCTATTATGAGAATAGAGGATGGCCTTTGTCTCTTCAAAGATTTACTCAGTTCTCTTCGAGCACTCATGACTTTTGAGGAACATAGATGCTTAGGGGCCCTCTTCGTCTGAGAGATGTTTCATCTTTGTCGGCAAGTTAGGAAAGGAAAATTCCCAAACCAACATGCACTAGGTCAATTACCTCTGAATTCCAATGCCTAATGCTAGTAGGGAAATGTCTCGTCTATCTCCTGCTTCAGATGATAGACTCCACAGGTATCATAAACCTAATCATTACATAACCCCACGCCCATCAAAGTACTCTTCCACCATGTTGAATAACAGGCGTTTCTAGATCAACAAAGGGAACCTCATTCTTCTTGTTTTCCTGGCCTTACTCCCTCATTAGCTGCCCTTCCTAGCTATTTCTCTTTTTCTTTTCCTTCTTCTCATTTAGTTTTTCCTCTCTGTGATGTGCCTTCCTTATCCTCTTTTACACTGTAATATTTTACTCCTTCCTATTATCCTTACATACTGTTCCCTTATAATCTCATAAATCCAATCTTTAATTTTTTAATAACTTTAAAATCTAAATACTCAAAACACCATAAAGCATCTTAATCTTCTTCTAAAATCATTCATATTTATGCTTCTACTTGTAACAATAAAACTTAATAATGCAAAAATCATAATAAAAGTACATATTTCACCTATGCAAAAGTCATATCAACACATTTCAAATAATAGATTCCCTCAAGATAATCACCTACAATACATTCCAAATAATAGAGATTCCTCCCCATAATTCACTACAATCAATAATAAAAACACTCACCATTTCTTAATAATTAATAATGAAAATACAATACAATACATTCTACAAATAATAGAGATTCTCTCAAGATAATTCACCACAATGTATACTTCCTTAAAATAATAGAGATTCTCACCATAATTCATCACAATCAATAATAATGCAAAATGAATCACCATAATCAATAATAATGAAAATAATAATACAATACATTCTTAAATAATAGAGATTCCTAACTAATCTACTCACAATACATTTCCCAAATAATAAAATTTCTATCATAATTCACTACAATCAATAATAATACAAAGGACCATCACCATGATCAATAATAATAAAAATAATAATAGAGAGATTCCTTACCATAATCTACCATAAGAGTTATAACATAAAGATAATAACCGTTAAACTATTCGATAATTTTATTGAGTGGAGTACTATATGACACGTCAACATAAAATATAAAATGTGATTGAATGGCTTAATTCACTGTAAGACAATAATGGTTTACTGTCCAACTAAATATATATTTAGAATCGAACCGAACGAAGTTACGAATTAGAATGGCCGCACGCCGTAATTCGAATCGAAGCAGACGAAGTTCCAACTTCCAAATTAGAATGGCCGCACGCCGTTATTCGACATAGATGTTGAAAGGTGATGGCGGTGGATTTAAAATCAGAAAAAGCGGGCGTAAAAAAACTTCAAAATAATTTAAATCGGAGGAGGGTTGGTGACCGTTGGAAATGGAATGTATATAAAAACATTTACAGAAACAAACACAGTAGTAGTTTCATCATCTCGGCTTCTCTGTATTCGGCTTTTTTTTTTGTTTGATCTGCAGCGTGGCCATGCTGGTTGATTTTCCATTTCTTTATCGTCTTTCTGTTGTATTTGGTGTTCTGGTTGGTCCTTCTTTTCTGTTTCCGTGTTTGTTTGAATTGTTCGGCCGGACAATTTTATTTTGATGCCGGATACAGAGGAGAAAATCAAGAGGTGGAGTGAAACCCATGATTTTGGATTTCAATGAAGCGTAGATATGTCCTCCCGGAATCTTTGGATTACGTTCGTGCTATGGTTTAATGCAGTGGTCGACCTTCGTACAACCTCCTTTCCGACCCAGGCATGCAGGTACACATTCTTAGCTTTATTTTTAATTTTTTCTTTCTTTTCGTCCTTTGTATGACACAGATGAAGAAAAGGGTCAATTATTTCTCATGGAGTTCTTGCATTATTTGTATGTGCACTTATTAGAGGGCTTTGCCTCATTCACATATACATTCTGTAAATTGTTCTTTATCTTAAATTGCTGTGAGGCAACCAAATTTTTAAGGTTAGATTATTTTAAGGGCAAGTATAGAAAATGCAGGTATATGATTTTGTTTTAAAATAAATTTAATATGGATGATTTTGTTTTAAAGTAAATTTAGTATTCTTCAATTTTAAATGAAGAAGAGGATATTTAAAAGAACTGTAGCTAAGGGATTTTTCCACGGAACTGTATCATTTGTATTAGCACTGTATCATTTGGAAGGAACTATATCATTTGTATTTGTATGTGCACTTCTTACAAGGCTTGCGTCATTCAGGTACACATTCTGTAACCCTGTACTTTGAAGTTGAATCATAAAATTAGTTTTCGAATATTTGCTACTTGAGGTAACCAAGTTTTTAGGGTTAGATGATTCTAATCATAGAAAAGCACAAATCGCTACGGTGAAACGATGCCAGCTAAGCACGCTATTTTCCATTAAGATTTTAAGATATAGGTGTATGGGTAGATTTAATTTAGTATTTTTTATTTTGTTTGAATATTAATTTAGTTTTTCCATTTTTTTAACCTACCATCTAATTATTTGATTTTGTTTTAGAAAACATGTATTTGATTTTGTTTTAAAATAATTTTTAATATTAAATTATAATTATTTATTAATATTAAAATTTTAATAAATAGCATGTTAAAATAATGTATATTGATATACATAATAATAATTAGTAGTCTAGTTTTCGTTGGTTGTCTTTCACTTGATGTGAATATTGCTGGGCATTCCAGGATTCTGTTTTGTGAGGTTTCAGCCATATTCTTTCTGATCCAAATCCATACTGAATAAAACACAGTATTCCATCTATAGACTGGTTAAATCAATTCCATCTACAGAATGGTTAAAAAAATCCGAAGTAAATCTGTTATGATGGTTTCTAGGTGAAATTTATAAATATTTATAAATATTTGGTAAACATTTCGTATTGCATACTCTCATTTATCTAGCTTAACAAAACAACATATACCCTTCTTTCAAAGATTACCTAACTGCCAATGGATGGCCAGGCCTTTCATAGCTTCAGATCATCATGGCCTTCCTTTGTTATTGTATTTGCTTTCACAATTATTCAAATCCCAGTTACATAACAGAACATTTTATTAATAGTTCACCAATTATATTTTTCTACATGGATAATTCATAACTGTACATCGAATTGTCAATATACAGGCAGAGAAGAAAAGCCATTACCGGATCTACGGAATCCTACCAGTCATACACTTCAGTTAAAAAACACAGCAATCAATCCTCCTCTGCACATGCTGTGTACTAGTAATCAGCACCTAATGACGCATGAGGATGCTTCCAATTTTTATATTTTTTTAATTTCTGAGCGAAAGTTGAATGACAAGGTAAATCAAAAGTATGCTGCGTATTAAGTGTGTTTTTCCCGAGAAAAATCTGGTGGATGATAGTTGTACAGTTTTACGGAATTCAAGTGGAGGCTGTATGCATTAAAATGTTTTATCGAAATATTATTTAAATTAATTTGGTTATTTCACGATTCCACGCGATTCCTGGCTTCATCAATTGGTAAGGGACTCCATGCTCCTAGGATTTCTGCAGTAAGGTAAGGATGAGGTTGATTGA
>SNQJ01S0117112.1:13578-27753 GCA_010110895.2 Picea sitchensis
GAAAATGTCTCCTTGGTATATATAGGAGACTAGGAGGTATAATTACAACTAATGGCCTAAAGCCGACATAAATAAAATAACATTACTAATATAATATGCCCCAATTAAGGGGTAATGAGCCAATATTAGGGCTTAACAAAATTCTCTTTCTTATTTATTCCATTCAAAATCAACATCCTTACGAATCATGTTTTTTCAATGATTTAACTGTTTCATCAAAATTGGGTTTTAATTTGCTAATAAAATTCATCTTCCCAAAAAAGGATTTCATGGTTTTCTTATTATGAGGGAAGGGTAGTTAGAAGATTAATTTTACCCACTCAATATTAATAGTTATGTCATCCTTTGATATAATGTGACCCAAAATGTTTCCTTCAATTACACCAAAAATGATCTTCTTTGGGTTAAGGGAAATACAATATTTTTTGCATCTTTCAAAAAAGATTGTTAGATAAAGAATGTGATCTAATCTATTTATTGAATAAACAAGTACATCATAAATATAGACCATGAAACATATGTTTATCATCTCCCTAAAAGAAAACTCCATGGCTCATTGAAATGTGACTCCCATGATAATTAAACAAAAGGCATGCATTTGTATGCAAAGGTACACCACTTAGTATGAAAAGTAGCTTCTGGTCAATCCTATTCTAAAACTAAAACTTGATTATATCATAAGAAACCATGAATAATTGAGAACATCTCATGTTTAGAAACAATTTGTAGGAGCTATTCCATTGGAGGAATGGGGTAGTTATCCTTTTCATAGGATTTGTTCATATTTCAAAAATCCACACAAAGAAGAATATCACTTGTCTTTTTCTTTACTAGCACTTGATTTTATCATAAGAAACCATGAATACTTTGATCAATCCTATTCTAAAACTAAAACTTGATTATATCATAAGAAACCATGAATAATTGAGAACATCTCATATTTAGAAACAATTTGTAGGAGCTATTCCATTAGAGGGATGGGGTAGTTATCCTTTTCATAGGATTTGTTCATATTTCAAAAATCCACACAAAGAAGAATATCACTTGTCTTTTTCTTTACTAGCACTAGGTTTTGAACCCATGTAGAATGCCTTGAAAAGTGATTTTGGCATCTAACAATTTCTTAAGTTCCTTTTGTATTAAGGGTTGATGTGAATGATGGAACTTTTTTAATTTCTACTTAAATGATTTGACATCATTCGTGAGGGGTATTGTGTGTTGTATGATTATTGTGTCATAAGTTTTAAGGTTTTGGTAGTATCATGAAAAAATGTCTTGGTATTCCATGTAGAATGCCTTGAAAAATGATTTTGACATCTAACGATTTCTTATGTTCCTTTTGTATTAAGGGTTGAAGTGAATCATGGAACTTTTGTAATTTCTACTGAAATGGTTTGACATCATTCTTAAGGGGTACTGTATGTTGTATGATTCTTGTGTCATAATTTTTAAGGTCTTCATAGTATCATGAAAAAATGTTTTTGTATTCCTTAAATAGATTTAGATAATCCCTTTTGTATCCTCATGTATTGATTTTCCAAGATTTATGTTACTGAGGTTTTCAATAGTTTCTAGATTGATTACTTAGTAGGCTAGACTAGAGCTCCTCGTTTTTTCGTTTAATGGGTTTTAACATTTGTCTCAAAGGTCAAATGAATTTTCAAGTTTGATTATACCTTTGGGAATTATGTGTAATCTAGGTCTCGCAGTTATTGTAACCTATTTATCTTTCATACCCTCAAATTGATGTTCAGTCTAACTTATTTGATATTTTTCATAATCAATAGAAAAAACCCTAGAATTTTCTTCATTAGTCATAAATTCTATTATCTATTCATATTGTTCAAACACCCTTCGATTTGTCTGTTAAGGTCCTAACCCGCACATAGGTAGATCAATGTATTCGGATGTAATAAAGGTCAATATTAATAAGGCCTTTCAATAAAATAGAATAAGGCGGATGTAAGAAGACCTAATAAAAGCTTCCTCTTCTAGAAGGATCTTCCTCTAGATGCTTCTCTTAATAGACATATTTAGTATAAATAAGGGGTGAGGGTATGTGAACCCTAGCTTGGAGATTATTGTAACAAAGCGCTGCTCAACTAGAGGTTTCCCCCTCGAAGAGGCCAGTGAACATTGCTTTCTGAGTCAAAGTGTTTTTCTATTGCTATTTCGTATATCATTTCTATCTATTGTGAAGATTATGCTGGATATTTTACTGTTGTTCTGCCATTTCTAGCATTTTATTTCTGTTCTGCACATTTTATATATCTGGTATCTTGCAAGTTGTATCAGAGCACTTTCCTTGGCAGAAATTGTGGGTATTTTTTTTCAGGGTAGAGACGTATTCCGGCGTCTTTAAGCCACATAGATCTGTCGTTACGTGCATAAACCCGCGGTTGAGGGATTCATACACGCAGGAAATACAAGTGGTTCTTAAAGCACATCTGTTGGCCACCCTTGTAACCACATTGTCTGACCTTTGAGGTGGTAGCGCGTCCCGGACAACACCTGTATGCGGATCGACCTAGATTTCCTGAAGCCCTCTTTAGATAAACCTATGACCGTCCCGAATTGTGCAATATCCATTGAGAAAAACACTCATGAAGATACTCTTTATTACTTGGTTAGTCGGGTAGTACGGCTATGGGTCCGGTCTATCCTCCTTAGTTGGTCTACGAGGATATTGGAGCCGGTACCTCTTATTGGGACTACACATATCATAGAGCTATAGTATAGGGAAAACCATTGTCTATATAATCTTTGAATACCTAACCCTTAGGGAGCATAAACAACAACATAAAACAAATTGTGAGATCATTGGCGTGCATGCGTATTGGTTGCTAAGTAAAATACTCTTATTAGGAATTTGGGGATTTCAGCAACGCAACATTCTTAGGACCAAGCATAACTCCACAGGTATAAAAAAAAAGTCTAGAGAATTGTTCACCATTATTTGAGACCTATTCCATTAGATTCATCTCTTCTCCCTTATCACTTTCATCCATATCATTTTACTGCAAAAACTTCCGTGACCCCACCGGCTCCTTTTAGTTCACCCATGTCCTTGGCCCTTGCAAAACCAAGAACTAGAGTCCGCTTCAACACCACAATCTAGTTTTGCGAGACCCAACAAAGTGCAACAACCGATTACTACTAACGCGCATCGTGATGCCTCTATGAATGCGCCAGTAAATGTGGCAACCGTCGCAGGTCCGCAATTGCATAATTCCAAACCACAGGCCCGACTGCCATCTTGAATATGTCTTTGCATCACTTTGCACCGAACTAAAGATCCCTACTGATGATTCTTTTCTTGATGCACATAAAAGACTAAAGGTGAAACTTCATCCCATTCCCATAACTTTCAACACAATCACTTTCAACATGACCTACAACTTCCACGGGTGGATGTAAACAAATTTGATGGCTCGGACCCTCTCTTGGTTGGGTCACACAAATCAGACCATTATTTCTCTCTCTACAACATTCTGGATGGCTTGGCCAAGCTCAGGGTATGGTGTTCTCCACATCCTAGATCAAGAATGCCAATGGTGGAAATGGGAAAAAGAAAACTTCCCGTAAAGGGTATATTACTTGGACCCAATTTGTTGTTGAGCTTTATGAGCATAATCTTTGACGACACCAACCATTTGGGCCATTTGACAAATTCAAAACAATAAAAGCCTTGTTCGAAGACTTCATAGGCTACATTTGGCGTCGCCTTTTTTGAGCAGAGGGCATGTTTGATGCCTTTTTCAGAGAGTTTTTTATCAGTGGCCTAAGGGATGATATTCAGACCCATGTCCTCATGGCTAAAACCTCTGACAGGTGGAGGCCACCAAAAAATATAAAGAAGCACAACAAATTGTTTCCTCTCAAAATCAGAAGCCTTCCTTTATCTGGCCCTAAGCTAGTAAACCCCACTACTCCCTGGGCCCATTAAAATCCAAAAATTGACGAGGCTAAAATGGTTGAATGCCAACTCAAAGGCCTACATTATAATTTTGATGACAAATGACTACCGAACCACAAATGTGAGGAACAAAATCTCTTTATGTCCATCACGAGGATATTGGGGAAAGTCTCTTGACGCAGTACTTAGGAGTCACGAAATTTCCTGACATAAACCCTCCCTTAGAGCCTCGAAAGTGGAACCCATAATTTCCCTCAATTCTCTGCGGCTTGTAACCTTAAATTAATCCGGTTACACATCAAGCTTGAAGGTCATCATCTTGGTTGATAATTAGCAGCACCCACAATGTTATTCATCACCACATTGCCCAAAGCCATTGTTACATCCATGCTGCCAACAATTTCCAAATCATTATTACTAATGGTGGTTCTATGAAATGTGTGGTGGGTCTTTTACCGTGAAATGTCGTCTCCCAAATGGGGTGATACCACACCTCAAATCATATGTTTGCTATTGACATGGGTGGATGCGACATTGTGTTGGGTGCCGAATGGTTAAGAACCTTGGGTCCCATTCTCATGGATTTTCATAATAACCATACCCAATTCGACCAAGGGGGCCACGAATATAAATTTCAAGGCATCAACGTAGGTTCACGGAAGTCAGCATCAGTTCTCGTTGCATGGAAAAATTGCTCAAAAGGTCGATTGGTGTCATTGCCCAACTCTACATACATACAAGCTACAAAAGCCCCACCGGTTCCCCAAGACCTCCAAGCCTCCTTTCTAAACATCAAATGATACTTTTCCACTCCCCAAGGACTCCCTCCTTCCAGCGGTGTCCATGATCATTCCATTCCCTTGTCCCGGGGAAGCCTTTAATATAAAGTCATGCTTAGCACCTTTGCCCAAGAGAATGAAAGTGAAAAAATGGTCGGGGAACTCCTTACTTGTAGGTCATCCATCCTAAATCGAGCCTTTACTCCTCTCTAGTCGTCATGGTGCTGAAGAAAGGAGGTTCTTGGAAAATGTGTCGATTTCCGTTCTCAACAAACTAACCATCAAGACAAATTTCCATTCCTATCATTGATGACCTCACGGATTAGGTGGCACCCAATTCTTTACCAAACTTGATCTTAGCTCGAGCTATCACCAGATCGCATGTATGAAAGAGTATGACATTCCCAAGATGACCTTTCTCACCCATGAGGGACACTCTGGCGAGTTTTGGTCGTACCCTTTGGTTTTGTATAATACCCTCTCCACCTTCCGAGCCTCGACCATGTCTTCACCCTTTTCTCTATCACATTTTGTCTTAGTTTATTTGATGATATCCTCATAGCAAGACATGAACTAGACCATCTTACTCATGTGGATCAAGTTCTGACCCTACTCTCTCTGACCTGACTTTTCACAGAAAGCAGTCCAAATGTGCTTTTGGGTACCTCGAAGTAGAATACTTGGGTCATCACGGTGCTGGAGCAAAGGATGGCGTCCGAGGTGGACGAAAAAGATTGAAGCTATGCAAGGCTGAAACACTTAAGACTCTCAAAAATTTAGGTAATATTTTTTGGGCCCTCAGGGTATTATCATGAGTTTGACATTAAGAACTATGGAAAGATTGCAGCACCTCTCATGGCTCTCCTCAAAATAAACTCTTTCACCTGGACTCCAACAACTACTCAGAATTTTAAAACCTTGAAGATGGCCATGTGCTCCACTCTGGTTCTGGCCCTTCCGACTTCACAAAGACCTTTGTGTTGGAATGTGATGCCTCAAAGGAAAGAATTGAATTGATCACCGCTTATGTAAGAGAGTCGACCTTTGGCCTTCACTAGTAAGCAACTGTCCGAAAGAATGCAGAACCATTTATGAAAAATAAATGTTGGTGATTTTGCATGGCGTTGAGTTGTTAAATTGTTAAATATCTCTTGAGGAAACGCTTCCAAATTAAGGCAGACCATCAAAGCCTCAGTACTTTACGGAACAATGCATTTTCTTCGGAACAACACAAATGGGTGACTAAGCTCTTTGGATATGATTATGAGATCATTTCTGAAGGAAAAGATAATAATGTGATGGCCCGGATGCATTGTCCTGGAAGTATGAAGATGAGGGATCCCTTTTTCTCTTTCCTTCATTGTACAGATTGGCTCCAAGTCGTTCTCTAGGAATGGTTCCAAGATCCTAAAATTTCTAGCCCGATCCAAAAACCGCAAGATATTAATGCATCTCTAGGTTACACTTGGAAAAATGAGGAGCTACTCTATCAAGGTCACACGTATTTAAGTAAACAATCCAATCCTCAAATCATGAACTTCACGAGCTTCATGCCACACCCACATTTGGGCATTCAGGGTTCACCAAAGCATATGAACGAGTCAAAGCGTTCTTTTAGGATGGTGAGAGCAGGTGTCATAAGTTTGTTGTTGTTGAATGTGAGGTGTGTCAACACAACAAGGAAAGTCAATTCGATAAGCGGGCACCCTCCAGCAGCCTTCCGATTCCCCCCTTCCATTTGGAAGGGTATCTCTGGAATTTATCACGGGCTTACCCAAAATGGGGAATAAATTAGTCATAATGGTTGTGGTGGATCCACCTTTCCAAGTATGCTCATTTTGTGCTCTACACCACCCATTCTGCGCATCCACTGGTGGCTCAAATTTTCATGGACCGGGTCTTCAAGCTGCATGGCATGCCGCGCACTCGCTGGCTTTCCGTCGAGACCCAACTGCGAATTTTTGCTTGAAATTGAACAGGCACAGGCACCGCAATTGCATCTCGGCTCAACATCATCCCCAAATGGATGAGATTAAAAAGGAAGTTATGTAAGTGTTTGGAAACATATATGAGTGTTTTACCTCACGAAAATGTACCAGTGGGCTCAATGGTTACCCTACCGGCGAATGGTGGTACAAACACTACATACCACAATACTTACATGACTCCTTTTGAAGTGTATGTGGGCCGAAATCCGCCTTCATTTCTCTCATACTTACGGGTACCTCGAAGGTCGAGGCGGTTGACCAAACACTCACGGTCAGGGATATCCTTCATACCCTTAAGAGAACGTCATGGCATAGAATAGAATGAGCAGCAAGAAGATCAAGGTGGCTGGAGCGTCAATTTTAGAAGGGACCCAGTGTTTACGAGAGGTACGCAGCCATATGAAGAAACTTCCCTCAAAGGTCGGTGATGTGGTAGCACCCAAATTCTATAGCCCTTAGAGAAACTTCATAGGCACGGCAGGAAAAGTTGCATGTCGGTTAAGCTCTACCCGATTCCACGGTCGGAAGCTACATCACCGTTTTTTTCATGTTTCGTGGCAGATATAAGGTGATTGGAACCCGGTGCCAGAATTCAAACCAACCTTCGAGTTAGGCGAAGAAGGATCTATTTGGCCTTCTGACCCGGAAAGCAGTTTTAGCCGGTGGCGTCCTCCTGCGTCGAGATAACCATCAAGGAAGTGCTAATAAAATGGAAACATATGACTCCAACGGATGCCGCGGGAACCCGGCTACGTGCGGCGGTTTCCACATCTCAAAGCCTTGAGGACAAGGTTTTAAGGGGGTGGACATGTTCAGGTCCTAACCAGCACATAGGTAGATCAATGTGTGCGGATGTAATAAAGGTCAATATTAGCTAAGGCCTTTCAATAAAATGGGAATAGGCGGATGAGAACTGGCAAACTACGCTACAGAAGGATCTTCCTCTAGATACTTCTTAATAGACATATTTGGTATAAATAACAATCGAGGGTATGAGAACCATGGCAGGTGTATAATAGAGCGCCTTTTCATTTGGAGGTTTCCCCTCGAAGAAGACTTTGTGAACATTTATTTCTGAATCAAAGTGTTTTCTATTGCTATTTCGTATATATCATTACGTGTATTGTGAAGATTATACTGGATATTTTCTTGTTATTCTGCCATTTCTTGAATTTTATTTATGTTGCACATTTTATATGTCACAGTATCTTGCATTGTCACATTATTAGGGACATAAGGCTGATATAACAAATCAATTCTAAACCTAGTGGCTTCATAGTCTTATAATGGGGATATCCTGGAGGCTATTATATCAATGAATCAATCGAGAGATTTTAGGAACAAGGTATAATAATGATGTTGAAAGAGATAAACATTGTCTATTAGACTGTGGAATTATTGCTGATAATTCTGGGGGTGTGTTGAGTTACAATGTATAACATTCTTTATATGTCTTAGAGTGATTTCAGAATCTCCAAAAAAAATTGAGCTTCTTGATACCCAAATCAATATCCTTTTGGATATGAACTAAAGCTTATTGTCACGGTATTATTAGTTGATTGGAAATTTTATCACAAAGTGGGGAAAATATGTTTTAATATTTGTATATAAAAAAATAAAACTAACCCCTACTCCAAGACAGGAAAATATGTTTAATATTTGTATATAAAAAAATAAAACTAACCCCTACTCCTTCTTGAGACTTATATCCATCAAAGAAAAGTGTCCAAATTTCGGGATCAACATGAAGTGTTATTTTGTCCTTTTGAATTTTTTTTGTTTTTGATTTTCTTAGACTTTCTTTTGAATCAGTAGCTACAAAAAATTCAGTAGGGATATTGCAGTTTTGTGATAATACATCATCCTTCTGCAACAATAATTTTAACTTTTATGACTCTTTTATTTCAGATGTCATGGCTACGACATTTCCAAAGTATGAATCAAGTGATTAATTATCGAGGATATGGAATTCATATGAGGATGGTTCATTAGTTTCCTCCAAGTTAGTCACAGTATGTTTCAAATATTTTTCTCTATGAATATTAATACTGTTGGGATTCCCATTGCAAGGTAACCATAAGTGATACCAACCCAAGGAAAATATCGATGGAGTTTATGTGACTAGTCTCAACTAAGTAGAATATCAATGCCTCAAGAATATCTACAACAACTATGTTGATGACTTGATGAATATTCAAATTCAAAGAAGTCCTAATTATAACATATTCAAGTTCTCCTACAACCTTTAATTCTAACATACCTAACTAAATGATATGATTTGAACTCTCGATGGGTGTTTCATTCAATTTTTTATAGACAAAGTATGACACGCCGCTTGAGGATTCTTTGGAGTCTAGCAAAATTTTGTTCAAGTTATGGTTGAAAATATCGAAAGTTAGCAAGAAATAAGGTGTTGATGAATTATCTTTCTTCTCCATAGATGTTGTATTTAATATTTAGTTTTTAGTTTTACCTAAATTGGCTTTGTTTATGGTCTAGTCATGAGATACCATGTGATATTTTTCTTCCTTTAAATCTCTGCGAAAAAGAGTATTTTGCTGAGAGATTTTGCAGAGATCCATCATTGAAATGTTTGCTTCAATTTTGATCAAATCCTCAACCACATTGTATTCCATATGTTCAAACTGTTGATATACATATTTTGGCAAAGAAACAAATGTATGACTTGGTTTAACTAGTGGTAATGGTGTCCATGGTTTCTTATGGGTCTAAGTTATAGTGGAACGAAACTAGGATATAGGGACTTTGCTTATGGTATGGAAAACTAAGGTTTCATCAATTACATCCTCTTCTTCAATCATGTTTATCCTTGGGATCATCTCTCATAATACCATGACTACTTCTCCTGTATTTTCAAAATATCCTTCATCTTCATCCCCTTGTGCTTGGTCATCGGTTCTATCTCTTAGGTCACATCCATCTAGAATTTTTTTTTCCATTAAGTTCATATAATTTATCCATTGTGGGTAGGTTTTCTCAGAATGTTTGGCATGATGGTAATTGCATAAATTATCTGAAGCTACTTATCCTAAATTATATAAAGCTACTTCTCCTAAATCCTTGAAAGGAGTAGGTATCTTAAAGAATGGTTTGTAAGGTATTTGAGTGGAATTAACTTCTCCTACATTCCTCTTCATTTCTATTATCTCATTAGAAAGTTTTTTAATAATCGTTTGTAAACTTTCCATATTATTTGTATCTTCTTCATTACTTTCAAGAGGTTTCTTACCTTTTTGTGTTAACAAGAAAATACCCTTTTTAGGTTGTATTGTTTCCTTTCTATGTAATGAAATCTAACTCTACATATATCCTTTCATTTAAAATTCTATTGTTTTGGATTCCTCAAAATTAGCAGCCAAGGTACTCTTATTTTCCCTTTTGACAAACATATAGATTGATTCTGGAAGGGAATTAGTGTAAACCTCAATCTGTAATTCTTGAGTACGGGTTGTTCCATGTTGAAATTTTTATTTGAAATCCTTGACCTTTTCAATTGGTCCCGTGGTAGCACCGAATAACTCAGCCATTGGTGCCCCAACATTGTTTTATTCCCTAAATTTATCTAAAAAATCCTTTTGGATCTTAGTCCAATAGGTTATGGATCCAACATATATATTGAAATGGAGGTTGAATTATCAAACGTGTAAGGAAAAATATTATATACCATATCCTCATGCTAGACATTCATCAACCTAATAGTGAGAATAAACTTCTTAATATGATCTTGAGGGGATACAAATCTTTATGTATCATATTTTGGAAGTGATTTTTATGGATGCTTGGGTAAGAAGCGGAGTGGACTATGTCATTCCAAAGAATACATGGACAATTAGGGTTGAATATTATTTTTTTATTTTGTTCCATGTTATAAGGTCCTTGGTATGAATCCTATGATTCTAGTTTTGATTCTTCCTCTTCATGTTTAGAGTGTCCCTGATTATCAAAATAATTACTTGGAGGAGGAGTAATTTTAAGGGTAACATGAGTATTGGGAATTTGGAAAAAGAGATGATCAATTTGTTGCAAGGACAATTCCACTAGGTCTTCAATAGTATGTTCAATGGGGAAAATCCCCCTAATTTTGGTCTAGAGACTAGGTAGAGCCTTGACACCCTAAAAGATAGAAAAGGTTTTATTATACCCCAAACCACACACAACCTTATCATAATTAAGGGAAGAAAAATACAATAGAAGCGTGTAACTTAAGTCCTTACGCTTGATATCGATCCCTTCTTATTGTTGCATGTTCCAAGACTGCAGACCTCCTCCAAAAGCTATCCTGAAACAATGCTTACAGAAAAATATAGGACAACATATGCTTAATTATCAAGATTATCTAAATAGTTTGTTATTCATGAAAATATCCATAAACATAAACACATAGAAATAATATCTGGGACACAAACTTTTCTCTTTTATTAATAACAAAATTGGAGGTTGCAACCCGTTTTTGTTGGTATCGCTCCATGAAAATCATCTAGGTTCCTCTACTGTGTCTCCAAGTTCATTATTCCCAATAATATATTCACCACCAACATGCCAATACAAGGTGAAAGGATGGATGGTATAAGGAATATTGATTTAAGGGAATGTTGAGGATAAAACTCAGAGAAAAATGTGAAAGCTTGGGAAACAAGGGAGAAAATTTGGTAGTGTTCGCTTGCCTCTAGTTTGATATATCCAAATGACCCCCCTAGGGCCCTTTTTATATGATAAAATGATGGTTAGTTCCTTTCCGGAAGGGATACATGAGGTAATATGGTTGTAAAACCTAAGATAGCCTGTAAACTTCGTCAGAAAGCGTGGATTTTATATTTTTTTGCAACTTTTTAGAATATGTTAGCACTCTGTAAATTTTGTCCAACTGATAGATCATAGAAAAATGATAGAGGTAACTGTTTCAACTAGCTTTAGATATGAGACACTAGCCTGCTCAACTCAGAGAGGGATCTCTTGTGTCACTTGATATTTCTTGGAAATCATTGGCTAGATTTGGTTTGTTCTGGGGGGTATTATAAAGTTGTTGAAGAAATGGGGGTGACATTTGGGATATGAAGTCAAAGATGAATAAATATGTGGTAGGCCATTAGAACTATCTAGAGGAGAAAGGCTAAGTGAGGCAATGAGTCTGAGTTTTAAAATTGAAACTTGCATGGAAAAAGAATAAAAAGGAAAACACATAACTGCATCAGGGCATCTTAAAATGAATTCTGAAATAGTTGAGAAGAGAACCACATGAATTTAAATTGCTAAGTCTAGAGCATCATCAGACAAATTCCAGACTTTTAAATCTCTAATTTGAAAGAATAAATTGTAAATGGAATTTTAAAGACACAGGAAACACACACTATGAAAGAAGATAGAACTCATATCACAGTCGATTAGAATCTTTTCATAAACAGTTCAAAAATTGCTTCTACATTGTATATTAATTTTAGCTCCATGATTTTACAAAGTCTAACTACAACGAGGGCAGGCCCCCTTTTTTCCTCCATACTTTCTTTATCCTTGGAATGATATATATAGAAAATTTACATGCGGGATTCAAAATGACTCACCTTCCCCACAGTCTAAAGATAGAGATCGGTTACACAAAAGAGTAATGCATAACAATTATTCTCCTACACTACATGGAGCATTATAAATAGTCTGACATGTCTGAGGTTTTTTCACTGAACTCCACATGTCGAAAATTTTCTGAAACGTACTCAATACAAACTGACAACTTATTCCAGCTTGGAAATTTCTTCTTTTAGAGTGTTCAACCAGACTAGTTGATTTTCCCCAACACTTTCAACCACCTCAGCTCTGATTCCTGTCTTCTGTCGCTTTCTCCGCTACCTCTTTACTGCTTGTCTATAGAGCCTGTCCACATGTCCATTGATTATTAAATCCATCATGATAGGATTTAGTCTGACCTCTAATTCTAGTTTTGTTGCAGGGTCAATATGAAATTTGGTTGATAATATCCATGAAATTGACTTCTCTTTCTTACTCATTGATGAATTTTCCATGTTAGTTGAAAGTCCTGGTTCACTGGATGTTGCTTGAGTGGCTTTGTCCATGTCTCCCAGTTTTGTAGAAAACACGATTTTCATCTTCGTTAACCTCACAGAAATTAGGAAGTTGATACAGTTTGAGATTACTCTACTTACGAATGAAGTGTTGATTTCCCGGAGAAGAATAGCACCATGCATATTTTGAAGAGCGATAGTCATTGAGTTTTAATCATGAATTGCTGACAAGAGTACCTGCAGGTACGCTGGTTTATCAAATTTGGCCAATCTATTTCGAATGATGAACCTTTGAGCTAGTTATCTCGCAGCGCTTACCTGGTATCGCACGAACGTAAAATACCTAAACGACTGGCATGAGGTGATTTGACCCGTTGTCACCTTTCCCCACATGAATTGCTGATTTTGACGTATTCAAATGGAATTAGAACATGTGACATTAGGGTGTGGCTGAGCAGTGTTTCTCTCACCCACTTTTCCCCCTGATATACTTTAGGGAGTGTCACGTGTCCACATTTTGAAGCTGTGGTATTTCCCCAGCCTGCCCTCAAAAATTGATCCTCCACGCTACTTCAATCTCTGATATGTGTCTTGGCCATCGATCTGGACCACTCCAATATCTACGGTGCTCCAGGCTTTAGCAACTTCCGACATCGGGGATTTCGGGAAGATGATTTTAGGTAGACCGCTTTTCGCCCCAATGTACCTTTAAAGGTGCCACGTGCCCGTGAAACAAAACCACGGTGCTTTCCCCAGCTTTCCTTAGAACAAATAACTCTTGTGCTATTTCAATGCCCGATATGGTTTCTGATCGTTGATCTATGACACTTGATATCTATGGTTGGTCGGGTCCCATCACTTCCACATCTCTGCTATATTTTCCCATGCACCGCTATATGTGACCATTATTGTCCAAACTATCATGCCTCCATAATGATGTAGCTCCTCGCTAAATTTCCTAGACCTCGACCCTATCTGAAAATTGTTATGGTGATAACATAAGCTCCTATTGGGGATGCTATCCTTCCTATGAGGTAGCAAAGAAATCTAGACTGAGTTCCTTCTTCATTGGGATGCTTTCAAAACATGTGTGGGTATCTTGTTAGGTCTTGGAGCCTGAGTGTCAATTTTAAAACCAAATTTTGCAAACTACTCTCAACTGGATGCTGAACAAAAAATACCGCTAGAATCTAACTGTACATACGAATGGAAATTAAAAAAGAATTCTTTACAAACAAGCTTATTCTCACACTCCTACCTACCCTAATTGCAGAAACGAACTAAAAGTCAATTGAAATCATAATTCCAATGCAGCCATGACAACATTTTATCCACTATTTGTTTTCTTTGCACTTGCTTGTACCAATTTTTTTTTGACAATTCATTCAAAACTCCATCCATAAATCCAAATCTCAGAAAATCAAGAACATTTGGATTGTTTACTTCCTCCAAGAAAA
>SNQJ01S0117113.1:6872-25814 GCA_010110895.2 Picea sitchensis
TAAGATATTTCTATGGCCAATTTAGTCTCTTTAAACCTCTATTATAGTTTAAAGATAAGACATAGAAAGACATTTCACGCCTAGTTTCCCCACTGGGGTAGGCTATTTTTGATTTTTGAGTCTGAGAGATTGTCATGGTCTCTCAGGAAAGTGAACTGGTTGACCCTCCATTGTACAAAATGTAAATATTAATATAGTTGGTTTACTTACAAAAAATAAAATTAAACTTATTTAATTAAATTTAAATGATTAAATACAAAAACAAAATCATTAATAATAATAATGAATTATAATAATGAATTATAATATACACAATTTGCTTTAAATGACTTTATTTTTTTTCTCTACCGGCAACTTTATGAATCTCCTCATAAAGAAACGTAAGTTATTATCTTTGGTTAGTGAAGAAAATAATTATTTTGTTAAGGTTAAAAGAATATTAAATTAAATTAATTTTATATTAATATTTCAAAATATTTCAAAATATTAATAAAACTCAATAAATAAAATAAACAAAAGTCCGTGTGTAGATGTTATAGGACTTAGTCCCCATATTTGATGTAATGATTGTAACTTGCAACCAACCACTTTATAAAACAAATGTCAAGTTAAGCAATACATTTACATTAGTTCCATTGAAAATAAAAAAAAATACAATTACTCGATCATCTTTTTCTTACACCCCAAGAGGACGTCTAAAGGTAGACCCAATGCAAGGATTTTTTTACAAGTGGTTGGTGGCATACAAAAGTTATAGTTTATTAACAACTCATCACCAGGAGACAAACTACATATTGCATGCAAAACAACAAATATGGATGCCTTCCTTTTCATTAAAAACTCCTTGTCATTGGAGTGTTCCTCAAAGGAACAATTTGCACTAAATAATAAGGACCTACAACTATTTATGAACCATGTAATGTTCATGTTGAGACCTAATTTTGCACCCCTACCCCTCCTCTCTCATTACCCTATACCTCCATCAAAAATCATACCTTTTCTGTTGGTTAAGTTGGCCCCCCATTACTAAATGACTCAGTTTTTTGTGATCGTTACCTCTCTTGATTGATTTTTTGCACCATCTTTTGTTTCTTGAAGGGTAATTACATGTTATAGTTTGAATATGAAGTCCTTGTCATCATTCTTATCATTGGTTTAGATCATAGAAAGTGTTATAGTGTTTTATATGCAGAACATGGTTGATTGCAAGAACTAAGCTATTCTTGCAAATGCTCTTGGCGCGCTAATTTTTAAATTATGTAATAATTTAATGTGTCATTTTAAATGTTTAAACCATTTTAATGGTGCCTGCATACATGTGCGATCATAAACGAGCACCTCCACACCAAATTACACGTAGTTTCATCATTATACAACATTAGTCATGGTCGTGAGAACTATATGGCTACTACAGGTTGAACATAGGGTTACCAACACACAGGTATCAAGTTCAACATGAAGAGATTCACATTCACTACATCATCGACATCAGAACCAGTTTGTACACCATGATTCCTCCCTGAGAGTGATGGAAGTTGAATAGGACCAAACCATAAGGCCTTGAGCTATTCAAGGCCATACCCAAAATCAAAGATATTTTCATAAAGGCAGAATGGTATGACTTCCTGTGCACATTTGAAGGACACCACACTGACTTGACTATGTTGTTCGCGCAGACACTTGATGGATTTTGTTATCACATAAAGTTGTCAAGGGTTGCAGGTCGTAACCATGAGCACAAAGTATAACACTCAGAGCGACTCATTCCAGGCCCGAAATAGATATGGACCGTTCAATTATCCAGAATGCCACGCATCATCAGATCCTCAGCTCCAGAGGTTTTGCGTAGAGGGAAATGTGGTTTGAGAATTGAAATTCCCGAAGGCTGATTTACGAAGCAGATCTCAGCCATTGATTCGAAGAGGGAAGATCCATCCGTCAATATAAAGCGCCAGAGCTGGGCCATTGATTAGGAAGCCTCATCTCAGATCACAAGATCAACAGTCACACTCCATTGCGGGGTCGGAAGGTGCACACGTTTTAAAATTTTAAGGGCAGGCCACAATCAACACTATGGTTTTTGGAAAGGGATGCATGGCGGTTCATGGTGTATTGCGGGGACAAAAGTGGTTTGATTTTAGACCACCCTTGGTAGCGCTCGCAATCGCGTAATTGCGTAGAGTCATGGCCCTAGGTCACATTGAGAATGGAGCGATGGAGAGGAGCTGCACCAAAGGTCGAAAGCACCTCGCTCCACATCACCCCTGCACATACGCTATCAGACTTCCACTTGCAAAGCTCGCATTGGTCACAGACAAAGACCATTCATGGCCTTGAGGTGTCAGGATGGACTCGTAGGAGTCATTAGCACCATCTCAGAACATTTATGGGTGTCAGGTCCAGTCCTAATCCCAATGAAGATAGTTATTGAAGATTGTGGGTAACAGTTGAGACCTCGACTCATCCCATAAATGGAAAACATGCAGAGAGAAGCTGTAAAGGTAGACTGTAAATCCAAAGCTTCCTTATGGACAAATTTTCCTGTAAAGAACATAACTGCACCTGGCTCGCATATAACACGAGGAGGCCTGCACAATATGACAGAGCAAGCGTCGACTGAAAGCATTAATGCAATGGTCTAATCACACTCCTGGTGGTTGCAACATTTCTGAGTGTATATAGACAGTTTTAGTATTTTGTTAGGGTGGATGGTTGAGCAGTGCTTCTGTATTGTAAACTTTTGATGAAGAACACTGGTTCTCTGGTTATGTATTTGTTTTTGAGATATCTTGTTTAATGAAAGTCAACTCCTTCTCCAACTTATTTGCCTCTGATATTGAGAGAGTTCATGTTTGATTGATTCACATGGATTGTTATAGTTGTATTATGATAAATGTTTGATTATAGTACTGTTATGATTTCTTTCAGCTTCCTTGAAATTTGAATCCAAGACGACCTTGTGTTTAAGTTTTTCCTCCTTATGCTGCTGGAAAATCTGATGTTCCTAGCGGACCTCTACAACTTCTCACTAAATATTCCTCTTATTCACCCTTACTCCAACTTACTGACTGACGTTAATCAAGACCTCACCTACAGGTGCATACCATTCTAGTTTTCTGAGTTAAAACAATATCATCTTGAGTCTGCGCCCATTTGACCTCTTTAAAACCAACCAGTGACATAAAACTCATTTACATTTACTTTATAAACTGATGGGTAATGGGCTTATCCTCATTACTGTCTGAGGGTGATTCCTCGTGCTAACAGATTCCAAACCCACCTTGGGGATACCTGGATTCATATTACAAAACACTTCAATGGAGCAACTTGCGCTCTCCCTGTCTGTGGGGAAACATGGTTTAAGAAAGGCAAGATGCCTCCCAACCTCTGCAATAAATTCTTGGTTCTTGAGCACCAAGACCCTGACTGCAGCCAAGGAATCCCTGTGTCATGGATAAAGGAAGGTTGGAAGGGAGCCCTAGCAGTAGTGCATAGGTATATAAGAGGTGAGGGTCGATTCATCATAGTATGCTATTATCACCTTCGTTTCCTTATGAATCTAAATGGAGATAAAGAGATAAATTTACCCTATTACCTATTTAAAGGCCTAACCAAAAATTCCAGGAGGGTTCAAAGCCACCCTGGATATGCTCACAGGAGCCTATACCATCAAGTCTTAATTAAATTGTTGGTGTCTTTTGATTTAGAGGAACTTGAAATTCCTTGGGGTTATTTCTTGAAATCCGTGGGATTGAAAGAGAAGGAACAAGTGCCTGATTCACATAATGAAGGTGATACAAGTAAAGATAAGATAGAGTTCAGGGTATCTCTAGAGATTGGGAGATCGGTGAATCCTGTCCAACCTGTATCAAATAAGGGGAAATGCCCCAAAACAAGGAACACACCTTGGAAAGAAAATAAGCTAGAAACCCCCATGACAGAGGAGCCCCCTCGCATGCAACTAAGGTCCTCTACGGGTAATGGGAATGAAAGCACAAATGGAAAATTTTCCCACATGCATCCACCTGCATTAGAAACACCACAAAGGTCTTTGTCATCCAACCATTCAGAGGAGGAGCAGAGAACCCCCATCAAGAAACAACCTAAAAGACCTGTGACTAGAATGAGGGGAAAACTTGGATCTAGATCACACAACAATGAAGTGGTTAAGGGAAAGGTTGTTCCCACAGAAACCTTTCCTAAAATATGCCCTGCACCCGGACAAGACAAAAAGAGAAAGGGTGAACAAAACATTGAAACACCAAGCAAGCTAGACATGAAAAATAGAATTACAAATCAATTGAGACTGAAATCCAAGGCTCTTTTTAATCTATCATTAAAAGACCCCTAACCAATTGTGATCGAGGATGATGACAATCCGGAATTTGCCAACATGGAAGAAATGACAGTCAATTTTTTGAATGGAATGATAGTGAAAAAGGAGAAATCAAAGCCTAATGAGGGTGAGACTGCAGAAACACCATTTGTAATTGTGAAAAAAGAGTATCCTACAGACTCCAGCCAAAAGGGAATACATGATTATGGAATTGATCTTGAGCAAGACTCTATTGGCACCTCACCACATGCACGAGATCCTTACCACAATTCATAATACATTAAACTAAATATTAGAACTGACACTTTGGGAGTACATGGGTCCATTAAAGGAACACACGGAAAGGAATTCAAGGTAATACACAGATATAATATTAGAACAAGGCGAAAAACACTCGCTAACCACAACATGTGTATCACAGACCAAGACGAGAAGAAAATGTAGGTTGAGGTCAAAACAGAGAGGGTCGATGACATCCAACAAGTGCAAGAACTGAAGCTTCAAGCCCAGACCTTGCAACACCACAACCATGAATTGGGAAAAATGTACTCTAGACTACAGAAGAAGTATCAAAGACTCCATAAGAAACACCAGAAGACTTGCTGCTTTCTGAAGGAGATAATTTGAAGAAGAACGCTATTATGAAGGGGTATCTAAAGAAGATGCTTGTTTATCCAGTTATATCCCAGTTGGCCTCCAACAGTACGCATGGATACAAGTGCTTGATTCAGAACCTACTTTTATCAGTCCTAGTCAGTTTCTGTCAAAGCTTAGTTCACTTCAATATATGCATCGATTTAGTTTTATCATTAGTAGCAATTTTAGTTGTTTAAGTTCAAGAATTTTCAAATTAAGGCATAATAAGTGGTCATCTGTGTTTGATATGAACCACTTCCTTTTTGTTAATTCAAGTTTGAAGTATGCATTACTATACTCCAACAATATTTACTTAAGTCAATAAGTTTTTCTCCAACTGATAGTGTAGATTTAAGCCTCAGTTTCAGATGGACAAGAGCCTCTACAACTTTGATAAATATGCAGTTTTGGTATGAATGATGGGTTCAGTTTTTGGGAAGGAAATCAATATATCAACTGGTTGAACCTATTCTATGATTGGATTAAGCTCTCTACTTGGTGAATATGCTCTTGATGACAACGTGCTTTATGTTCAAATATATATGTGTTTTTCTCTTATCTTGAATGCAATTTTTGATGTGTGCAAAGTACATTTCATTTTCCTTTCAACTATTGTATAACTCATCTTTTACTGATATGCAACTTGGAAAACAACTAATTCTTTAGTAAAGATTTGTTTATTTGTAACCTGTGGGAGTAATTGTGTTCGGATATTTGTTTATGCCTTAAAATATTATTTTGAGTCTTAAACTTCTTACAAAAGATAATTCATTGAGTTGTTGGTTGTTCTTCCTTTATTCATCCCTCTATTTTCTCACTTGTCTATCATTTTTGTGCCACCAACCAAGGACGACCTACAACCATATCATATTTCCAACCCAACCATGTTTTTGTCTTGGTAAAACCAACCCTCCAACTGATCAACAAAATCAAATTATCATAAAACCAACCATTCCAAACTTGAGGTGGCCTAGCTCTTCCCTTTAGAAGTCAGGTGCAAAATTTAGTACCAACATCTTTTGGTGCCTTTGTCGGGGAAGAAATTGAACATTTTACCTGGGAGAATGACAATGAGCAGTTCTAACCTTTGATGGTGAACAAAGATCAGGCACATACTGACTGCCACCTTTCACATGGTGACTCCACTGAGTAAACTTCATAGAATAAATATTGGCTCCCAAAAAAGGACTCAAGAGATCCAAATCTGAGCACACCAAAGCCACTAATTCTAATCCTAACCCTGATAAGGACAAAATAGTCTCTGAGCCAGAGAGACAACTAAGAAAATCCACCCTAGCTCAGAGATATACCTCATCCCTCAAGGGAAAAGCTGCACCTAAAGAGTCTACTTTTCTCCACTATCACAAGCATCTTGAACTTGCTATCCATGAGAATCACATTTCCAAGGACTCTCAGATACCTTTAACCCTCACCTCTACTTCATCATCCAGTTCAACATCCACCCCTGTATCTCCAATCAAACCTCATATTTCAATTTCCCAAGCAATGACTGCTAACAAGATGGATGCCATAATTGCTTCCAGATATGCACCCCGAATTTTTCCTGTAGGCTTGCATGCACTTCCCGCCACATATTCTATGAAATATTTTCCAAGATATAATGGGGAAGGGGATGTAACAACTAAGGAGAATCTAGTATCCTTCTACAAACTTGCAGACAACTTCAACATTGACTATGCAGATGTGTGGATGAGGTTGTTTGTATAGAGTTAGGATGGGGAAGTAAGGAAATGGTTTCGAGATCTTCCTCCAGACTCCATTACAAATATTGATGCGTTAGATGAAGCTTTCATAAAGAAATGGGGAGATAGAAGAGATTATATATATTGCATCACTAAGTTTTTGGCTCTTAAGAGAAAGAATGGTGAGTCTATTTCAGACTTCACCAAGAGATTCAATAAGATGTATGGTCGAATCCTAGACGAGATCAAACCAATTGAAGCCTCTGCTAAGATAAATTATGCCAATGCATTTGATGCTAAATTCCCCCTTCTGTTGAGGGAGAGAAGATCCACCACCTTGTTGTCCATGCAAGAAGCAACCATTGAAGTTAAGTCAAACATCCTAGCATCATACAGGTTAAAGAATAGACATGATAAAGACAATAAAAAACACATGGAATATTCCCCTGCCTCCTCTAACCCAGCCACATCTAATCCTAAACTTGATGAGATGACCAAAACATTAAAGGATTTGACATCTGAAATAGCTAAGATGAAATGGGAATCTAAGCAACCAAACAGAGATTTTCAAGGGGTTGGGAATAGAAATCCAAACCAATTTAGGAGGCCGAATGATGTCCCTCAGATAATGCAGAGAGAAAGGAGGAATGTTGATGATCAAAGAGTAGTACCCCATTTCCAAAACAATCAAATTTAGGAAATGGATGTAGAAAGTGATGTTGTGGATGATGTTGCTGTACTCTTCAATGAAACTGATTTTTATACTAGTCACTTAACACAACAAGATTATGAGGTAGCACAACTGTCAAATCAGTTTGATATTGAGATAGGGGAAGAGGGATTTATTCAAGGCCAAACCCAAAAGAAATATTATTTGAGGCCTAGAACAGGGGCTCCCAAAGCCACCACCTCCGATTAGAACAAGGAATCAGAAGTTCCTCCCCAGAAAAATCCGCGCAAGGGTATGTTGACTAAAGCTCACCGGCATCCCCCATCTAAACCAATTGTCCTTGAAGTAAATGAAGTTGATATACCACAAACCTCTTTCATCCTAGAGCACGATTTAATCAAAATAAAAATCCTCGTGCCTTTGTCAGAATCGCTGAAAAATGAGCCATTCAAAAAATCTATTATGAAGGTTCTACAACCACCTATTTCTGTTGTGACTTTTGATGTAATCAATTTACAGGATGAAAACCCAACCATTATTGTGGGTCCACACATCAAGGATGGTTTTGATTCCTATCCACCATTCTACATATCTTTAAATGTCCATGACAAGATCCTCCATAACTGTCTCATGAACGCAAGTGACTCACACAATGCCACGCCTAAGGTTGTAATGGAGGAACCAGGTATGGAGATCACCAAGCCCTACCAAGACCTTTACTCCTTTGACTCTAAAAAAGTGAAATGTTTGGGATTGATAAAAGATCCAGTGGTTTCTTTGGCACAATTACCAATGAAAAGTGTAGTGAAGGACATTGTTGTGACTGACATTCCCCCCAAGTTTGGTATGCTCTTGTCCAGGACATGGGCCAAGAAGGTTGGAAGATCATTACAAATGGACCTCACATATGCTACCATCCCTATTTCAGAGAAGAACATAGGAGGCTATACATGGAGGCCAGTTTGGAATATATCGTCAATGATCATCATAATCCAAGCAACCATCTAGTTTATGTTGTTGAGGATGAGACCAAGTCATCTGTTTTCCATTTAAATGACGATGAACTAGAAATATCAGTCAACAAATGTAGAAATCAGTCACTGACAAATCAACAAAACAAGGTATGGAAGATGCATTTTGATATATCTTCATCAAAGGAAGGTTCTGGGGCAGGTATACTCCTCATTTCCCCTTCACAAGAATGAATATCACTCTCTTACAAGCTGGAATTTGAGACTACTAATAATATAGCTGAGTATGAAGCTCTAGTGCTGGGATTGAAGGCCGCCAAAGACATGGCCATTGACAGTTTGGAAATTTTTGGTGATTCTGAGTTGATTATCAATCAAGTCAAAAAAATCTATCAAGATAAACAACATAGGCTCAAGCAATACAGGAACGAGGTGTGGGACCTGGTTGACAACTTATTTTTAGCATTTACCACATCCTTCATTCCTAGAGAGGCAAATCAGAAGGCAAATTATTTGGCCTTGGCTTCTAGTACCTTCAGACCTGCCATTGGTCCAAATCTTAAGTATCAAGTGGAATTCAGACATAGGACAACAATACCAGACAACATAAAGCACTGGCAAGTGTTTAATGATGATTTGGAGCTACAAATATTTCTGCAGACCATTGAAGAATTCTCCAACATCTCAATAGATCAAGAGGTTGAAGAGGATGAATAAAAAAATTAGCAAACATCTCATCTGCTAAATAAAGTGGTTGGCCACATCATTGTGGAACTTAAAAAAAATCACATCCCCAGGGGTCTAGTGCCTCTGGAAAGGTTGTTTAATAATAATGATGTCTCTAGAGAAGCTGCCATAAAAAATCAAGAAGAAGAGGTAATGGAATACAATATTGGGACTGCTGAAAATCCCAAAATAGTCAAACGTCTATCCAAGGCAATAACTGCAGAACATAAAGACAGGTATGTCAGCCTCATGAAAACTTTTGCTGATGTTTTTGCATGGTCGTATGAGGATTTGAAGACATTTGACACTAACATCATCCAACACAAGATCCCTCTGAAGGTTGGTTCTAAACCATTTAGACAAAATATTAAACAATTTAATCCAATGTTGATGTCCATTATTGAAAAAGAGCTGAAATGAATGCTCGATGCCAAAATTATTATGCCCTTGAGGTACTCGGATTGGGTGGCCAATTTGGTACCTGTCAGGAAAAAGAGTGGGGAAATATGCTTGTGTGTTGATTTCATAAATCTCAACAAGTGTTCTCTAAGGGACAAATACCCCTTGCCCAAGATGGACCATATTTTGCAAAGGGTAGTAGGTGCCCACATGATTTCCTTGCTAGATGGATACTTTGGTTATAACTAGATAACAATGTGTGAAGAAGACAAAGAAAAAACATCATTCACCACCCCATGGGGGGTATTCATGTACGATAAAATTCCCTTCAGATTGAGTAACCCAGGGGCCACCTTTCAGAGGGCCATGGACATAGCCTTTGTGGGGGATAAAGAAAAATTCATGGTTATATATTTGGATGACATCACCATTTTCTCCAAATATGATGATGAACATTTACAACACCTTGAGCACATTTTCCAGAAATGCAGAAGGTATGGGATCTCTTTGAATCTAAGGAAATCCTACTTTGCCATGCCAGAAGGTAAGATCCTAGGCCACATCATATCAATAGGAGGAATAAAAATAGACCCAAAGAGAATTGATGCCATTTAGGAAATTGAAATCCCCAGAAATAAGAAGTTTATTCAGTCGTTTATAGGCAAAATAATTTTTTTAAGGCACTTTGTGCCAAACTTTGCTGATATCATAAGGCCTATCACTAATATGCTGAAGCAAGATGTTGTTATTAAGTGGTCACTTGAATAAAAATCAACATTCAAAAGGAACAAGCAAACTTTAGTTGCAGCCCCTGTATTCGTAAGCCCTGACTATTCTAAAGAGTTCTTTCTTTTCTCTTTCGCTTCTGAGGAAACCATTGTTGCAGTACTGCTCCAAAAAAATGAAGAAGGGCATGAAAAACCCATAGCCTTTTTCAGCAAATCCCTATGAGATGATGAGTTGAAGTATGACATATTAGAAAAGCAAGCTTATGCATCGGTCAAAGCTTTGAAGGCCTTCAGGGTGTATGTGTTACAGTCTAGCATAACAACCTATGTTCCTAGCAGCAATGTGAAAGAGATTTTGGTCCAGCCATACAGTGAAGGGAAGAGAGGGAAATTTATTGTCAAATTATTGGAGTATGACCTGCACATAAAACCCACCGGGTTGATTAAGGGACAAGGACTTGCCAAGTTGTTATCAGAGTCAAACTGTAAGGCGCTGGAATTACATTAGACCTTCACCCAATCAGATGCACCCATGACACAGTTTGGAAAGGACAACATGTAGGTATTTGAAAACTACTCTTCTTCACCTTGGTACAAAGATGTTATTTATTTTTTGCAGCATCTAGAATTCCAACCAGATTTGAAAAAAACGAAGGCCAAGTCTCTCAAATTAAAAGCTGTAAAATTCTGCATTTTAAATCAAAACTTGTATTGGAGGGATCCTGCTGGAATCTTATTAAAATATCTTGATGAAGATGAATCTAAACAAGTCACAACATATATGCACAAAGGAGTTTGTGGAGGACACCAACAATGGAATGCCACAACCCTCAAGATCCTAAGGGCAGGGTACTACTAGCCCACCCTTTTCTCTGATGTATTTACCATAGTAAGGGCATGCAATGAATGTCAGAAGTTTGCAAGAAAGCATAAATTACTCTCACTACACCTAAATCCTGTCACTACCAGTGGTCCCTTTCAACAATGGGGATTAGATTTCATAGGTGATATAAATCCATCATGTAGTGGACAACATAAGTGGATTCTCACTGCCACTGACTACTTTACCAAATGTATCGAGGCTGTGCCCACCAAGAATGCTACAAACAAGGTGATCATTAATTTCTTGGAGACAAATATCTTTTCCAGGTGCGACTGTCCTAGAAATATAATAATAGAGAATGCACAAGCATTCAAGTCCAAGGACATGATTGACTTCTGTGGTAGCCATAACATCGCCTTAACACATTCCACACCCTACTACTCTCAGGGAAATGGGTTGTATGAGTCGTCAAACAAGACTCTCATCAAGATCATCAAGAAATTGTTGACTGAAAACAAGAAATCTTGGGACTCTAGACTTAAGTATTCCTTGTGGGTTGACAAGATCAACACCAAGATATCTTTGGGAACCTCACCATTTTAGCTAGTCTATGGGATATATGTTGTCTTCCCTTCTCAACTCGGTTTACCAGTCCTAAAATTCTTACAAGAAGAAATTGAGGATCCAAATAACATCCAGAGGAGAATCTTTCAGATTATAGAGGTTCAAGAAAAGAGAGAAGCACTGAATTAGATAACTGAGGCATACCAAAGCAAGGTCAAATCAACTTTTGACAAGAAAACCAAGAAGGAGATATTTCAAGAAGGAGACCTAGTCTTGAGGTGGGATGCCATAAGGGAACAAAATCCCAAGCATGGTAAGTTCAATAACCTTTGGTTTGGTCCTTTTAAGGTGGTTAAAATTCTGGACAATAATACATTTGTTTTGCACAATCTAGATGATATTGAGATCTTCGGAGGCCCAATAAATGGGCACTTCCTGAAACACTATTTTGCTTGAAAGACTGAGGGAAGGTCCCTCTTGTACCATAGATGTTGGTATTTTTCATTTGAATTTGATTAGTTAGTTTGTGCTTGAATAAAGACTCCATAGCCCAACAAAGACACTCGTGTGTAGCTATAGTTTTGAATTTCAGAAGATGCATGGCTGAGAGACAGTGACAGATACACATGGCCGACAAACAAAAACAAAGGTAAGTTAACGGTAGTGGGAGCAAGTTATTGAATTCTAAGGCACTCGATCGTCTGTTCTTAGCACCTGATAGGGGGGTGCTATCCCTAGTTGGACCTAATGTTGAGACCTAAGTCTACACCCTTTCCCTTCCTCTCTCATTACCCTATACCTCCATAAAAAACTATACCTTTTATCTTGGTTAAGTTGGTCCCCCATTACTAACCGAATCAGTTTTTTGTGATCATTACCTCTCCTGACTAATTTTTTGCACCATCTTTTGTTTCTTGAAGGGTAATTACATGTCATGGTTTGAGTCTAAAGTCATTGTCATCATGCTTATCATTGGTTGAGCTCATAGCATGTGTTATAGTGTTTTATATGTAGTGTTGTAACAGATATCAAAATCGACTTTACCGCCCAAGGGTTTGTTAGCAGGGTTCATCTCTTGAATGAAAATTTAAAATGACTTCTTTGCTCTGCAAGTTGGAACGTTAATGAGTTTAGAATATTCAAGTTATGCTTGGAACATCTATTCATTAATTAATTAGATGATATCGTTTCTATATCTCTGCATAACAGAATTTTGTGGAACATTCATGTCCATGCAACACTCTAGGGTCTCTATTGTACAGGGACCAAGGCTAATCTCCAGATGGATGCTTCGGGATATCGCCTCAGAAGCAACATATTGAATCCCTCTGTAGTAAATACATAATTAATAATGAGAAAATAGCAGGAGGCTATGGTTGATGGCTACTGCAACCTATCAAACTTATCTTAAATTTCAGAAGAAACAACCATCCTTGGAAACTCTGTGGGGATTGCATCTAGTTCCTGTTCCTGCGGGAAGCCTTGAGTTGAGTCTCGACTCCAGGGTGAACGGGAAATATGAGATGACTAAGAGGGATTCTGCAGTGAACCTCTCTACTCAACAGTTATTGGGGCCTTTGAAGACACCCATCTCGTACGATGAATCAGGCAAGCAACCCAGTTGTTACGAGGAACGTTCAACAAAGTTGCAGGATCCCACAACTTCTACTTTACCTTCATGGCTTAGACAGTACAACAATGACAACATCAGGTCTCAATCCGTTTTTCTTGCTAAGGCTATACATGCTTCAGGAGAAACAGACCTACGTGAAAGATCGAGTCATATATGTTGTTCGATCCATGATCCCGAAGAAACGCCCTTTGATCATTTTCCTTCTCGTGATCATTCGACATTGATATATGTACAAGAATTTTCTGGCAATACGAAAGACAACTTAATGTCAAACTTGGATCCGCAAAACCAAGATTGGTCTAAAGCACAGAGCCATGATCAGGCTTGCTCTGTGTTTGGTTTGCCACTCCGTTCGCCATGTCCACCTAAAAGCAGCTCATTCTCTTCATCTGAGAGTTCAGTCTCCAATATAAAAACTCATCGATTTCGGATCGTAAATGAAAATGATATGGGCGATCTGCAACAAAACCATGACAACCCAACCAAACTACTGCATGGAGATTCGATTGTTCCCACTAAGAATGAAGATATGGGCACAACTCTTGCCCTCGGTAGGCCAATGCTGCAATAAGAAGGAAAACCAAGGGATTCGCATTCAGGAGTTAATCGACTACTCTAATAATTGTTATCCATTGCCGGTATCCATTGAGACAACTTCTCCACACTCTGATGGTAACGAAAAATATAAACAATTAGATGCTGAAAGCTTCAAACGTCTCTGCAGGGAACTAGAGAAACATGTAGCGTGGCAAAGAGAAATAATACCCAACATCGCATCCACAATCCTAACGTGTAGATTGGGTGTGAAAAGAAAGCATGGGATAATTAGAATTAATACATGGTTCTTGTTCTTGGGGGTCGATAAGTTGGGTCAAATAGGCATTGCCAAAGCACTTGTAGAGATTATTTTTGGTTCCCGAAACAAGATCATTTTTATTAACCCACGCAACACTTTCTCTTTGGGTCAGAAGTTCCAGTCTGAGCCAGATGAGACCGATACAACGTATAATGCTAATATTGTGGATAGTGGGTTCTATCTTGGAGAACTTGTGAAGGCCATTAGCAGTAATCCTCATTCTGTCATTGTTTTGGAAGAGATACAACAGTCTGATTCGTTTTCAATTGAAGGCATAACTAAAGCTACATGGAAATCCGACATCATCAACCACCAGAGGGAAGTCCTTGCAAGCGTAAGGTAGATGATGAGGGGCAACATCAAGAGAAGAGTCTGCTTCTGAGCGCTGATTTTCTCAAGGCATATCTGGAAAGTTTCATTGAAATGAATTATCTTGGTTTATACTTCAATCCAGAATTACAGCAGCAACAACACGAGGCAAACAATTTCAACAACACCCAGTTATCGACTTCATATCCATTCATTGAATCTTTGTTCAACATACCACCTATTTTAGATGCTTATGAGGAAATTCTACATATGATATCACTTCACAACAACCAACAATCTTCTCATCGTTCGAGGCTAAGAGAGATGAGTTGAACGATGCATTTTTGTCTGACGTCTGCATTGGGACCTCAGCAGCTCCGACATATCTTCCCGCTCATTGCTTTGAAACACAAGATTCCGGAGGCAAAACTAGGAGCTTCAATCTCATAGGCGACGGGGTTGCAGCTAACGATCCAACATTACTTGCGATAAACCATGTGGTGCAAGAAACTCTCATTCGCAATCAAAATCCGCCACTGTCGAAACCAAGTATTAATTATTGGCCTTTGGAACAAGTCAGCCAGGCTCTGGATTTAAAAGAGAACGAGTCGAGCAAGTTTTTGTTCTCTCTATCAGAACATGTTCAAATAATAACAGTCAGGGTGACACCCGACGTTAAAAACAAAACCAAACATAGAAATACCTGTCCCATTGTCGAGTGATTAATAACGGTTCAACAAAAACTGACGAAGCATCTAGCAGCCGCAGAGCCCATGAAGATGAAGCGTTTCACATTTCTTTTAGATTATTTTTTGTAAACACAGAAATATGAGTTGGGTAACGTATTGCGGGTGAGGGTAGTTAAATAATGGTTAGATGTAACAATAAAAANACCTCTATGAAGAGGGTTTCAATTGTAATTGCTGAGATTTTGTAAGCCATTAATGGAGTAATAAAGAAGGTTTTCTACTTGCGACTGTGAGATTCATCATGGTCGATTTCTTTCAGCATGTTTTCTTCTCCTTCAACTGTGTTAAATCTGTTTGGAATTTATTTAATATGCTCCTTACTCACAGTTGATGTGTTATCATTTCTTTATGTCTTCCTTAATCCATTACGACTGCATTACATTTTGTTTTCTTCTAACCGATGGGCTTCGTTATACTTTATTACGACCACTACTATAACGAAAGGATTTGGGTTTTCTGTAATTGTTTATTGCCTTTCCTCTGCACCAACTATCAGCTGTGTAAGACCAATCTGCATTTTCAGAACTCTGCATATATCCTTTGCTACGTCGGCCTTTCCTTTTTCTTTCCGTTACTGCATCATGGCAATTAAAGTGCTGAAAGATAGACTTACTTTGCCTCACTTTCTGCAAGTTATTTAATCTCTGTTATTGTCTCTTTTCTTCGGTTTTCATTTGACTCCATGCCTAATGGACCTTTTTCCTGGTTTAACCCCCAAACCCCACAAATCCAAGACCATCTTTCACCCATAAATCTACCCACCGTTTTCATGCTTACTTCAATTTATTTTGTGACATTTTTCGAGAGATCCCTCTCGGGTTGGAAGAGGGCAACTTCTAATCCTAAGTGGTTCGAGGTTGCCTTGGGATTGATTTGCTGCAACCCATTTCAGTTCTGAGTGTCAACGTTTTGGCGCCGTTGCCAGGGATTTTCGAAGTTGATGTCTATCCCTGGGAGAACGACATTGTTACAATCCTATGGCCTGGTTGAGCAACCGGTCATAGGCAAATATTGGTTGCACATGCTCTGGCGACTCCATTAAAAGTTTCTTATGGTGATTTCACTAGCAGGAGAACTCAGAATTACAGCTTTCACGCTAGGTCGCCCAATGGATGAGGCACCTGGTCTACTGTTCTTGGCACTTTACGAGAAAGTGCCATCCCTAGTTGGAGCCGATGTTGTAACATATATCAAAATCGACTTTGCCGCCCAAGGGTTTTTTAGCAGGGTTCATCTCTTGAATGAAAATTTAAAACGACTTCTTTGCTCTGCAAGTTGGAACGTTAATGAGTTTAGAATATTCAAGTTATGCTTGGAACATCTATTCATTAATTAATTAGATGATATCGTTTCTATATCTCTGCATAACAGAATTTTGTGGAACATTCATGTCCATGCGACACTCCAGGGTCTCTATTGTACAGGGACCAAGGCTAATCTCCAGATGGATGCTTCGGGATATCGCCTCAGAAGCAACATATTGAATCCCTATGTAGTAAATACAAAATTAATAATGAGAAAATAGCAGGAGGCTATGGTTGATGGCTACTGCAACCTATCAAACTTATCTTAAATTTCAGAAGAAACATCCATCCTTGGAAACTCTGTGGGGATTGCATCCAGTTCCTGTTCCTGCAGGAAGCCTTGGGTTGAGTCTCGACTCCAGGGCGAACGGGAAATATGAGATGACTAAGAGGGATTCTGCAGTGAACCTCTCTACTCAATAGTTATTGGGGCCTTTGAAGACACCCATCTCATATGATGAATCAGGCAAGCAACCCAATTGTTACGAGGAACGTTCAACAAAGTTGCAGGATCCCACAACTTCTACTTTACCTTCATGGATTAGACAGTACAACAACGAAAACATCAGGTCTCAATCCGTTTCGCTTGCTCAGGCTATACGTGCTTCAGGAGAAACAGACCTACGTGAAAGATCGACTCATATATGCTGTTTGATCCATGGTCCCGAAGAAACGCCCTTTGATCATTTTCCTTCTCGTGATCATTCAACATTGATATATGTACAAGAATTTTCTGGCAATACGAAAGACAGCTTAATGTCAAACTTGGATTCGTAAAACCAAGATTGGTTTAAAGCACAGAGCCATGATCAGGGTTGCTCTGTGTTTGGTTTTCCACTCTATTCGTCATGTCCACCTAAAAGAAGCTCGTTCTCTTCATCTGAGAGTTTAGTCTCCAATATAAAAACTCATCGATTTCGGATCGTAAATGAAAATGAGATGGGCGATCTGCAACAAAACCATGACAACCCAACCAAACTATTGCATGGAGATTCGACTGTTCCCACTAAGAATGAAGATGTGGGCACAACTCTTGCCCTCGGTAGGCCAATGCTGCAATAAGAAGGAAAACCAAGGGAGTCACATTCATGAGTTAATCGGCTGCTCTAATAATTGTTATCCATTGCCGGTATCCATTGAGATAGATTCTCCACACTCTGATGGTAACGAAAAATATAAACAGTTAGATGCTGAAAGCTTCAAACGTCTCTGCAGGGAACTGGAGAAATAGGTAGCGTGGCAAAGAGAAATAATACCCAACATCGCATCCACAATCCTAACGTGTAGATTGGGTGTGAAAAGAAAGCATGGGATAATTAGAATTAATACATGGTTCTTGTTCTTGGGGGTCGATAAGTTGGGTCAAATAGGCATTGCCAAAGCACTTGTAGAGATTATTTTTGGTTCCCGAAACAAGATCATTTTTATTAACCCACGCAACACTTTCTCTTTGGGTCAGAAGTTCCAGTCTGAGCCAGATGAGACCGATACAACATATAATGCTAATATTGCGGATAATGGGTTCTATCTTGGAGAACTTGTGAAGGCCATTAGAAGTAATCCTCATTCCGTCATTGTTTTGTAAGAGATACAACAATCCGATTCATTTTCAATTGAAGGCATAACTAAAGCTACATGGAAATCTGGCATCATCAACCACCAGAGGGAAGTCCTTGCAAGCGTAAGGTAGATGATGAGGGGAAACATCAAGAGAAGAGTCTGCTTCTGAGCGCTGATTTTCTTAAGGCATATCTGGAAAGGTTCATTGAAATGAATTATCTTGGTTTATACTTCAATCTAGAATTACAGCAACAACAACACGAGGCAAACAATTTCAACAACACCCAGTTATCGGCTTCATATCCATTCATTGAATCTTTGTTCAACATACCACCTATTTTAGATGCTTATGAGGAAATTCTACATATGACATCACTTCACAGCAACCAACAATCTTCTCATCGTTCGAGGCTAAGAGAGATGAGTTGAACGATGCATTTTTGTCCAACGTCTACATTGGGACCTCAACAGCTCCGACATATCTTCCCGCTCATTGCTTCGAAACACAAGATTCTGGAGGCAAAACTAGGAGCTTCAATCTCATAGGCGGCGGGGTTGCAGCTAACAATCCAACATTACTTGCGATAAACCATGTGGTGCAAGAAACTCTCATTCGCAATCAAAATCCGCCACTGTCGAAACCAAGTATTAATTATTGGCCTTTGGAACAAGTTAGCCAGGCTCTGGATTTAAAAGAGAACGAGTCGAGCAAGTTTTTGTTCTCTCTATCAGAACAGGTTCAAATAATAACAGTTAGGGTGACACCCGACATTAAAAACAAAACCAAATGCAGAAATCCCTGTCCCATTGTCGAGTGATTAATAACGGTTCAACAAAAACTGACGAAGCATCTGACAGCCGCAAAGCCCATGAAGATGAAGCGTTTCACATTTATTTTAGATTATTTTTTGTAAACACAGAAATATGAGTTGGGTAACGTATTGTGGGTGAGGGTAGTTAAATAATGGTTAGATG
>SNQJ01S0117114.1:0-19359 GCA_010110895.2 Picea sitchensis
AACTGATTGCAAAATGGGAAGGTCAAGTACGTCAACAACGAACTAACCTTATCAGTTCAGAGATAAAGAGAGTTATTAAAGGGAAACTGCCCAACCTTAATATCGTTACTCGAGGAGGGGAAAATACTGGTGCAGATGATGACAATTTGCCTCAAATCCAAAAAGATGCACCTAAGGAGGACATGTATGGTCCTCTGAAATAGAAGTTATTCTTTAAAAATTCCATAGAAGTATTTCAGAATATCCCTGGCCCTGAGACGTAAGAGAAACCCCATCAACCTATCATTTACCCTAGGATCTTGCAGGTCCCTGCTTCACCCCCTACACCTAGAAAACCTGTAGTCCCGATGAGACAAACTAAGAAACCACAAAATGTAGTCGACCTTTGGTTTCAATTATTTTTTGATATTCTTGGGAATGACCAGTTGACAGAGAATTTGTGCAATGCACTATACCTAGTTCTATGGAATGAAGAATCTCCAGAAACACGAATAAGGACTAATTTGCCTAAGAAGAATACTCAGAGAGTGCAAAGAAGGAAAGTGTGAACTGGAAAAGAGTTCAGATTAATAGCCTAGCTAGATGAGTTTGAGATTAAAGATGTTATGTTAGATCTAGGATATGATGTTAATATACTGCCTAAAAATAATTGGGAAGCCTTAGGAAAACCCCAAATGACATATTCCCCAATCCAACTAAGAATGGCCAATCAGTATTGTATTTTCCCAATAGGAAGACTGGAGAATGTAGCTGAAACAAATGTTGCGAGAGTAAAGACTATAGTTTATTTTGAGGTGATTGAAATCCTGGGGGATAAGGACCCTTATCCTTCACTACTTGGTATTGATTGGGATTATGACAACTATGCGGTGATTGACCTAAAGAAAGACACTATGACATTTGAGGTAGACGTGATCAAGGTAGTTCAACCCTTGGATCCATATGTAGGCCCTTGATACATGGAGCCCACATAAAACAATATGGAGGGAGAAGACTTGGATCAGTTGTACATTGTAACATAAGGAACAAGAGAACACTATATAAATCCTACGGCTGATGGATCAGTAAGTTGGAGAAGCATACAATCAACGGACAAAGATTCAGAACTGACATTTGAGAGTTGGCAGCAAGGCTCATATGAAATATTTTCAAGAATATGCGCAACTGTCAGAGAAACTAGATGGGTTGGAACCAAAGTTAGAGAACACCCAATATATGATGGTACGCCAGGACTTGACAGTTTCTTGGTCAGCATGGAAGAAAATGTAGTGGAGGATCAAAGGATCTCAGTATTGGATTTAGCCCTCTAGGACACCCATTCCATATGGTGGGCCAATCACAAAGCCTTAGTTTAAAATTGGTACGATGTGAAGAAACCTATCAAATATAGATTTCAAGATAAAGAGCGGCTGGAACTAGATATGTAGACGAATTTCCAAGCTGCGCAATTGTTCAACCGACAGTCTGATCCTAAAGCACATATTGAACAATGCGTGACACAGTGGCAGGTTGTGGAAATACCATATCTCTTTTGGGTTCAAGTATTTCCCCATTCACTAGGTCCAATTCCAAAAGCTTGGTTCATGCATGAAGAAACTAGAAGACAAACCAGTGACTGGAAAATGTTGGTAGATCACTTTTTCAGGGAATTCTCGTTTACAAGTAAGTACCATGAGCTTAATGTAGTTCTACAAAGAATTAAAGAATTCCTTTTTACAGATACTGGTAAACGAAAAATTATACCTAGTGGTATGCGCAAGGCATAACCAAGAACTTCACTCCAACTTTCACCTAAACTTGGACGAGATACCTATAGAATGTTAAAATATTGAGAAGGATTTGGAAAGCTTGGATGATTTAGAAGAATGATAAACTTAGCCATTAAGGAGATAGAAGGGAGAAGAGAAATACAAAACATCATACCCATCCAAATTGATGGTAGAAACCACAATTACAAAGAATTACAAACGAACAAGCCCCAGAAGTGTAGAACCCACAATTACAAGTGTAGAACCCACAATTACAAAGAATTACAAATGAACGTGTTGAACTAAAAACTGTCAAGAGGAGCCAGTTGGAACAGGTGGGTGGCCACCAATATCCACCTAGATCAATCCTCCTCCCTTAGGAATAAATGGTCTCCATTGTGTTGAGTGCCCCCATCAGGTGAGGAACATTCAATTGAATTTTTCCCTGGGTGAGTCACTTGCCTTGGTGTAGGAGTTGCCCTGCCTTGACAACCCGATAAAGCTGGATCCTCTGCTGGCGAGTGCCCTTGACCCGTATGTCCACTATCTGATCAGTGGATGCCTATTCCATGCAGTCATGGTTGAGCTCTGTTGGTTTCAGTTGTTCTATGATTTCGGAGGTGTCCAATAATGGTGGAAAATATGGCTGAAGGAGGTCCACATTGAACATTGGGTGCAAGCCAAGGAAGAGTGGAGTGTTTAGAAAAAAATCATTTCTACCCACAACCTTGGTGATAATGTAAGGCCCATAGCGAAGTGGGTGGAGCTTCCGATGGGGAACTGTAAGGCGCACTTTCTTCAAATGTAACGAGACCTTGTCTCCCATATGAAACTTGTGTGATACCTGGTGTTGATCATGGAGTTGTGTGTACTTAGCATTGGATTTTTGCAAAATCTCATGGAACTGTTGGCGGATGTGCTGAATCTGCTCAATGAATTTGGTGGCTTTGTCGACCTCAGATGGAACATGGGAAGAACATGTCTATTTTTTTGCAAGAGGTAGTGCAACATCAATGGGACCCAAGAGGTGGAATCCCAACCCCACCTGAAAGGGGTTATGGCCGGTGGAGCTTTGGAGAGCTTTGTTGTAGCTTTGTTGAACATAGGGAAGACTCTCATCCCATGTACATGGATTCTTAGAGTTATACATGTGCAGGATGTGTACAATCATCTGATTGATGACCTCTATTTGGCCATTGGTTTGAGGGTGGAAGGCAGTGAATTTAGTGAGGTTAGTGTCCAATAGTGACCAGAGACTCGACAAAATGTGTTGAGGAACCTGTTTTCCCGATTGGAGATGATGGTCTATGGTATCCGAAAATGGATCCACACTCGTTCGAAGAAAATCTTGGCAATATCTTCCACTGTGATTCTCTTCTTACAGGATGTGAGAATGGCCATCTTCGAAAATGGATCAACCACCACAAATACACAATCATTGTCATTCTTGGTGGACAAAAGGCTAGACATGTAATCCATCGAGATGGATTCCAAAGGCCTCTCAGGAGTAGGAAGAGGGGTGTATAAGTCTTTCTTMTTGATGGTTGGCTTGGAAATGGCACAGGCAATGAAAGATATGATATACTTAGTGACGTCCTATCGAAGTTYTGGGCAATAAAAATGTTTCTGTAGAATAACCACAATTTTCTCCACACCAAAATGTCCTTCCATCCGAATGTAGTGAGCCTCCCAAATCATCTTTACATGCTCATTTGCAGGAACACAGAGGTGGCCCAGATGGCATAACAATCCATCCTGAATGTGAAAATCGGTGATATTTGCACCTATACCTAAGACCTGATAGGTGGCAACAAAGTTTGAATCTTGCTGATAAAGTTTGGGCCACTCATATGCCTCACGCCCACAGGAATGGACCGCGATGGTGAGTGTAGCCACATAAGGTCGAATGAGGCAGACAGTGACATGATTTGTGCTCCCTATATTATACTTGATGTTGAGATGGAACTGTTGCAGGTAGGTGTACCACTTCTGATGGCGGTCATTATGCAACTTGGACTGGTTTTCCTGAGAGTGGCCATCTTTTCTCTGTCCCTTTTTTTGTGGGTTGGGGCTGCCTTTGCCCTGCTTCGACTGTGAGGAGTTGCAGATCCAAACTCTAGCTCTTCTTCTTGAATTTCTGCTCAATCTTGACAACATATCTATAAGATGTACCCAATGATGGGATGATCAGAAACTCCATTTTTGTTTAAATGTATCTATGAAGGCAGTTGTGGTATTTGAGAACCAGATGTCGTTCAAAGTCTTTGATACCCAATTTTGTGCGCAGGGTATGGAAAATATTGGTGAATCGGGTACTGTATGGTTCCTTTCCTGACACAGGGTGTTCCATCTTGTGTACTCGTCCTCGTAGCTTCCAACAAGGTAGTATTGTTTGTTAATGGCACCCCTGAAGGAATCCCACATGGGGGTGACTGAAAATATTGCAGATTCCTCTATGGCCCTTTTCTCTAGGGATGATTTTAAGGATGAAAAATTATTTTAAAATGTAGAAACCTCAACGAATCTTACTAATCCTTCATATTCCAACTATAAATGTTTGGTGATATTTTTGTAAAAATATTCAAATTTGTAAGGATTTTATACAGTTTGTATAAAACTTTGGCAAGTTTTAAGGTAAAATAATTTTATCCTATAGAATTTGGGCGAATAACTTTTAGACTGGTGAGTCATTTTTTGGGAAAAACCATGGAAAATTAGCCCATGAGAGAAATTTATCCCCTAAAATCATCCTTGATTTTCTCAGAGTAAGTATCCCACCAGTCCTTAACATGGGGGACAACCTTGAGGAGTGAAAAACTAATCTTTTCCCTATCGAAAAAATTATGGATCGAAAAATACCCTTCGAGCAAATTCATCCATTTATCTACAACATCTGCATATATCGATCCTTTAAATAATGGAATATCAAAATTTACCTATACCTTGAAGGGGGTTGCATGGATGCTTGATGAAGATGCATCTCCTGTGGGCAACCGCCAAAGGATCTGTGCAAAGTTCTCCATCATTTCATTCCTTTTTCATGCAAGGGATTCCTCGAGCAACATTTTAAAATAATATCGTTCTCCATCATCTTTATTTTCATACCCCATGGGTTGTTTTCGGGCTCGGTGCGAACGATCTTGCAAAGTCTCGACTGGTTTGAGTCCCAACTTCTTATACCCAGATCTTATCGGGGACATGCACAAAGAAAAATAAATGAAGAGTAGAACGCTTTGATACCACCGATCTAGATTTATGAGCACAACGAAATGAATAACAAACTAAATACAATAACACATAGATATGGATAACAACAACAAATATTTAGTTAACAATAACTTCTATTGAATAAATAAAATATGTTGAAACTATAAAATTGCAGAACTGAAAACAACTTGCTCGAATGGTGGTAGCTATCTCTGATAAGAGATGTGGCTACTATGCGCATCCGTCTAAGAAGAATGATTACAATGAGGCTCTAAAGGAATTTTTAATATTACTCATGAATTCCAAAACCCTGGACATCCAAAAACCTAACCCTAGGAGAAGAAATGCCAAAAGTTATGTGGGCCCCAATGGGTAAGTTGGTACCTCAACTTCCCATGGTCGTAACTTTTTCATATGACCTCTGTTTTAGGTGTGTGATAGCTCGTTGGAAAGGTCTTTTCGAGAAAGACACATTATGCCATAAAAATTTCACTCTGTCCACAATATTAATGTGGCAAGCCAAAAAAACACTATTTAGGGCCCCAAAACAGCCCTGAAAGTACATAAAGATGTACTGACATGAAAAAATACAAAATAAGCCAGTTGGATTAGGTGGAAATCCACCAATATCCACCTGGAAGCTGTGTAGGGATTCATATAACCCCATAAGTGTAGAACCCACAATTACAAAGAATTACAGACGAACGCGTTGAACTAAAAACTGTCAAGAGAAGCCAGTTGGAACAGGTGAGTGGCCACCAATATCCACATGGATCAAAGAATGAATTGTTTTTAACAAGTACCATGGATTATTGTTGGATGTAATACCCCTGTTTCCCCCAACTTGTAAATATAACTATATTTTTCTAAAAGGGTAGTGTAAATATTTATGCTACTATTGTAAAAAGGAAAATGTTGGACAACTACTGAAGGGGAACTCCTACACAGGTTATTATGCCACGAGAGAGAATCAATGAGGAAATTTCCCTTACCAATTTAATAATCGAGAAAAATCCAGATGGTCCATTTTTCTAGAATATTAGTTAAAGGAGGAAGTTGGTAGTTGAACTATCAGCTTTCCACATTTATGATAAGGAATGGGTGTTGTACCAAAACTGCCTTGTCTCAGAAGAAAGGGAAGAAAAATACCCATCTAGAGGATTATGGGATGAACCATGAATTGGGGTATTTTACCCACAAATTCTTGCTGAAGAAGGCAAGAAACAAGGGGAAAATGGCAAGCAGAGAAGAGGGGAGATAGTTAGTTGAGTCCGAGAACCATTTTCTAAGTAGAGAGGAGTGTGAGAAACCTCTCTGATTGTTAGAAAACAAAGAGAAGGAACAAAAATGGGTCTGGTGACCATTTCTAAAGAGGGAGAGCATGTGAGGCTCTCTGGTTCCGAAGAGAACTGAGAAGAAAAACTATCCTATGTGTAGGGACTATTGGGAATTTTTATTCTAATCAAGCTAAGAAACAAAGTTGTAGAGAGTTTGAGTGATTGAGAGAGAAATCACAACAGGTTTCCTTGTTTGGTGGATAGAAAAATGGATTGCCAGTTTCTTATGGGAAAAGGAGAGTAATATTTTTCCCTTGACCCACAAATTCTTGCTAAAGAAGGAAAGAAACAAGGGAAAAATCACGAGCAAAGAAGAGGGGAGATAGTTAGTTGAGTCCGAGAACCATTTTTATGAGTAGAGAGGAATGTGAGAAACCTCTCTGATTATTAGAAAACAAGGATAAGGGACACGAATGGGTCTGGTGGCCATTTGTAAAGAGGGAGAGCATGTGAGGCTCTCTGGTTCTGAAGAGAACTGAGAAGAAAAACTATCCTAGGTGTAGGGACTATTGGGCAATTTTTTTCTAATCAAGCTAAGAAACAAAGTTGTAGAGAGTTTGAGTGATTGAGAGAGAAATCATAACAGGCTTCCCTATTTAATGGATAGAAAAATGGACTGCCAGGTTCCCGTGGGAAAAGGGGAGTAATATTTGTCCCTTGACCCACAATTTATTGCTGAAGAAGGCAAGAAACAAGGGAAAAATCACGAGCAGAGAAGATGGGAGATAGTTAGTTGAGTCTGAGAACCCTTTTTCTGAGTAGAGAGGAGTGTGAGAAACCTCTTTGATTGTTAGAAAACAAAGAGAAGGCACATGAATGGGTCTAGTGACCATTTCTAAAGAGGGAGAGCATGTGAGGCTCTCTGGTTATGAAGAGAAATGAGAATAAAAACTATCCTAGGTGTAGGGACTATTGGGAAGTTTTTTTCTATTAATCAAGCCAAGAAACAAAGTTGTAGAGAGTTTGAGTGATTGAGAGAGAAATCACAACAAGCTTCCTTATTTGGTTGATAGAAAACGAGACTGTCAGGTTCCTGTGGGAAAAGGAGAGTAATATTTGTCCCTTGTTGTTGCTGAGAAAAAGAAGAACCTCTCTCTCATGGCATCATGATCTGGCTAGGGGGTGTCCAGTCGTGGAACACATCAAGAGCAACTGTTCCTATGGTTGGGTGGAAAATAGAACACCCTTCAGCAGTTGCCAACTAATTCCAATTTTCAGATAAGTTATTTTCTAAGTGTTGTATTTGCTTGACTAGTTTATTTTATAATATGGATTTCAAGTGCTAGATGCTTGCAAAAATTATTCTTTTGTTTAAATGATGAAATTTGCGACTTTGATTTCTTGACTAACTGGGAAATTTGAAGTAAATTTTCGGAAATTATATTATGTCATCGGTTTTCTTCCTGCCCATGTCTAGAAAAAGAAAGTCGCTAGTAATGGGCTCTAAACCAAATTGGAGCATAATACTGCATAATCATTTCTATTAGTCTATATAAGCTAATTCTCAAGTGGTATTAAATTCAAGCCACCATAATCATCCCAAATCAGCTTGGTGATTATGAAAGTGCAACCTTCTGTTAGGAATTTGAAGGATGGGCATAGGACTTTGGCCTCTGTGTTGGTCTGGAAAATCTACCAAACTTAGAACTTGAAGAAACATCAGTCTCTGTTTGAAAATAAGAGAACAAGACACACATTAGAGAAGAGACAAAGTATTTTTTCAAACAAACATTAGAAAAGGAATGACAAATGCACTTTAAGTTTCTAAATGTGGAGTGAAATGAAATTTGGAATTTAAAATATTGTGAATAATCAAATTCCCTTTGAATCTGGTAAGAAACAAAATTTACTTGGAATTTCACAGTAAATTTGTATTCCAAAGGGAAATATTTAGGAATATTGACTAATTCCTTGAAAAGAGGAAAGAAATGAATGGAAATAGGGGATTAGTAATCCTGGGTAAAAACCATTGTTTTACCATGAAGAAATTCACTCCAAGAAATACAATATTATGGAAAAATAAAATAAACAAACAAATGAAGATTTGGAATATTTTTATTTTTGAGTAAAGGATCAAACTATGCTAAGTTTACTTGATTTTATTATTTATGCTCTACACAGATTGTTTGGTTCTCCTGAAGGAGTCACTATTAATGCATTTTATTTATCAGAAATTTAATGCATGGAAATATTTATTTCCTTTTATATTTTTCAACTTAATATTACATGCACATAACTTAATGTGAAAATTCCTCCAAGACTTAGGTCGTCAGAGAAATAAAAGGAGTGATGGTGATGTATATACGAAACTTTGAGTCCGAAATGCCTAATGAATTAAGACTTTAAATGAAATTTTAATTCATTACCTTTTTCGGAGTTGGGCTATCAGAGAGATGTGATGGGCACGTTTGATTGAAGTCCGAAGACATCAAAGCGATGGCAGGAGGGTTATAAGGCATAAATTACATGTTATAAATATTAGCCTTTCTACTTTGCAATTGGCCATCAAAATAATGAGAAAGGATTAGGCGAATGGAGTACGAATGGATCTGGTGATTATTCCTAAATATTATAATTATTAAAGAATTGATATTACACCCCGTTCAGAATGAACCATTCAAAGTGAATAAAAGGAAGCACTCGAATGGATTCTGAAACCATCGAAGCGATGGTCTATGCATATGCAAGTTCAAATAATTTATAATATAATAATTGGGTCAAATCATGAAGATGGGTTACAGTTTTGCTTGTTTTATGAGAAAAAAAACTATATTTTCACAAGTTCTTCAACTTTCGGCATACAAAAGTATTTTTTTATTTATAATTTTACTTTACAGTAAAAACAAAATTCTTCACGAATTTTGTTATCTTTCCAATGACTATTTTTCAATTTTTTTTTATCACGATTTGATATGTCAATTTGACAATTGTTTAATAGTATGTTCCTTAAACATGAAAGGAATGATAATGAGTTACTTTTTTCTACAACAATGTATCTATTATTAAAATTATGTTTTTAAAAAATGAAATATACTGCAACAATCTACAGAGAATCTATTTTATTATGACTATAATTTTGAATCTAAAGGATGAATAATATAATTTCTAGAATTTTTTGAAGTTAACCAAGATGGAAACGTTGCATATTTTAAACACATGTTTTTCTACACCTTCTATTTATATTAATTTTTACTTAAAACTAAAATCTAAATATACCCTTTTGAAAAGAACAGTTTAAGGATTATGAATATATTTTTTTCCAAAATTTTCACTGTATATTTTTAGAGATACTGATATTTCATTTCACCGAATCATAATGTCTTCTGAAAATATTATGTAGTGTTTTTTTTTTTAATTAAATAAAATTGGATAAAAATAAATGAAATCAAAACAAATTATAAGAATTGAAAGTAGATTCAATTTTGGAAATGTTGGTGTCATTTTCGAAACCAAATTCTTAATATTTGCTGGAGTCTGCAACCTCCGAAGTGCAGGTAAGATTGGGGAAATTCTTTGGTTTTTGTTTTCAGTCCCATTTTCATGTTTTTGACCGAAATAATCTTTCGGTCGAAAAACAGTTATTTCAACCGAAAGAGTAAAATCTAATGGAAATCGTCAAAACTGAATGATTTCCAAGGTTTTTGGCCAAAAAAACCTTCTTTCGGCCGAAAGGCTATTGAGCGATTTTGTCAGTCAGAAAAAATAAAAAGACATGTCGTATCATTTCATTTCGCGCCAAATTGTATAAATATACTTTCGACCAAACAAATTTAACACAATTCATCAGATAGACAGACAGATATAAGATCGGGGATAGAGATTTCAAATCATTTCTATTACTAATTGCAGTTGTATTGTTTTCTTTCTTTATTTCTTCCCTTTGTTCCATAGGCTTAATTAGAGGATCGATATCGATACATGATGGTTTTCTAGAGCACTTAAACAAAGTTTCAAATCATCTTTTGGTTTTTGTTGAATAAGGTAATTGATGTTTGTTTAAGTTTCAATTTGAATAAAGTTATATGTTGAAGATAAATGTTGAGAGCATTTTTCAAGGTCAAGTCTTTGTTGAACATATCTTTGATAGATAACTATAAAAATCATGAGAAACAAAGTTTGCACAAGAGAAATTTGATTGCACTCGAGATGATACTAGCCAAATAGAACAAAGGAAAGAGCTTATCGGAGAAAGAAAGAAACAAACGTTACAAATATTGAAGAAAATAAATGTTGATAATGTCAATAGAGATTTTAGACAAAAAAGAAATTCAACCGGTGTGCATGCACAAATGATGATCGAACGCGACACACATTGGGATTGTATTTAGAAAATTACATAATTCAAATTTAAAATATTGTAAAATAATATAATTGATTGTAATTACAATTTGATGTTTTTCAAAAAGTACCTAAATAGATTTGTCTCGTAGTAATGAAGAGGCGTTTGAGCGGGGTGAATGAGAGGCGAATCACCTATAGGGTATGTACATGAGATTTAGATATTATGGATAAACACTCGAAGTAAAGTATAATTTGAAAAGGTGAGGGAATTTGTGTTTGGGTTATGGTTTTTAATATAAACTTTAAATTGAAATATGCAAGAGAATCCATCAACATTGATGATGAAATATTAGAAAATGTTGATACTAACAAATTTAGAAGAAAAGATAAGCATTATATAAGATATTGAATTAGAATATGTATAGCTTTCAAAGATAGATGATAACAATACAAGCTCAACTTTGCTATCTATGAATTAATAAAGTTAAAAGAATCTACATCATTGTTGAATTCAAAGTCGACAAAGGATACAAAGGTGAAACATAATGTCTTTAACAATATAGCTAGTGTATTAAAATCTTTTGGAAAATATTGAAGAAGATGTTTGTGTTGTACATAGAGTGATACAAACAACAGTTGTTTCTTCTAGCAATATAAAAGATCGTTTGACCCGACACATGGCAAAAGCGATAGGGGCGTCAAGAAAAACATTACACAAACATAGAAAATTATGTTTCCAAATAGATGTAAAAGATGAATTGGCTTGTTGAATTTCTAGACAACTCTACAAAGATAGACTTACATAAAATGTTAAATAATTGGCCCGTAATTGTTGGTTGGAAGAATTTTGTGTTTCACCACATACAAAGGATGTGTTCCCAAATGAAGAATAGCTCGAAAAAATGAAGAACATCAAAAACATATATTGACAATGACACAAGTATAATTGTTCAATAAGTTCAAAAAGAGCACAAAGAAGTTAAAATTTCATCAATACATTTGTGCAACAAAAACCATGGTTTATTAGACCCATCACTATTAAGTGACACTTGTTGTTGTCGTTATCATGTGTAATTTGAGTTATATTACGACACTTTTGGATTTTGGTAAAAAAACTTTATGGCAGTTCACCTCCTCCCTTTCCACGATTACATTGTTTATATCACATTCTATGTGAAAGACATGATGATTTATTTTACAAAAAGTATGTTGGTGGAAATGTAGCCGATGGATTTGGAAATCTAAAGAAGTTTGTTTCATTCAAAATTATCATGAGAAATTGATATGAATGATCAATCATTTTCTTATATAAGATTCAATTGGAAGAGCTATGAATATATCAACAACACAAATCCACATTCTTCAAACGTTATTTCCAAAAGGATTGTTTTGAAGGTAGATAAAATCTACGTGATAGATTTTTGAAGAAGTTTGAGGAAAGAAATCTATAAATGCAAGTATTCACATAGAGATCGATGGCAAGATATACAATTCAAACAATCTTGTGAAGTGTTTCCACCAGGCACAACTTTGTCTGTAGTTGATTTCGCAAAGAATTACACATTCGCCACACAAAAAAGAAATACAGAGCAAATATTATCATTCCCGATTAAGTCCGCGATATTTGTCGCATTATATAGACATGCTAACGGAGTCATGATAACATAGAAAGAACCAGCGACAATTGACGTGTTATTAAATATCACTTTTATATAAGTGATGATCCGGTTCGCGACACACATTATGTACAACATTGTTTTTGATAAATTTTATTCAGTGAAAGAGTCGCGGAATCCAGTTGATTGACGTTGGATATGGTCTGATGGGTGTGCCGGTCAGTTCAAATCTGCATGATCATTCTATTGGTTATATCATCTTCATAAAAATTAAACATTACATTGTTGGAATTTTTTAGGGTAGTCATGGAAGGAGAGCAAAGACCAGTCTGCAGAGCATGTATAAAACCCGAGGAACTCCGAAGGTATCAGTTGACCCCTCATGCCGATCAATTTGAATTCACTGAACAAGTTGTTAGATGGTGCAAAATGGTGCTAAGCCATAAATATAATCCATCAAGGTATATTACCTGAATGTATCTATATATAAATTTTACATGTATGTACGGGATATATAAGGATTTGGATGTGTTCCGGAATTTATATTTCGAAATCAATCATTTTTTGAGGAAGTTTCCAGGTTGGCAACAGGTTCTTGTATTGTGCGGGATTTTTGGTATGTTTGATTGAAGATGTAAATAGATCAATCCCATATGATGCCGGTACAATGCAGGAGATGAAAAATACATTCAGTTAAAAACAAAATGTTTTCAAAATGGGATTTTGCATTTGATGGAAAGTGACTCTTTTTGTTGGGTTTGCATAGGGGACACATAATCCATAGATATTTGTGAGACTGAAAATGCAGGATATGTTAAATATTGGAAACATCGAACTTAATGTAAAAGGGAAGATGCCACTTGCAAAGGCTTCGAGGAAGGGAGATGGAATCAAATGAAACTATAGTGTCCGTTGATGGCGATAAAGTTCCCGATCTTGTTAGAAGGTAAAATTACATGTTTAAATTTTTCAAATAACTTGTAAGATGTACTTGTGTGATAATCTAACATGGAGCTATTGTTGTCCAGTATATAATTATTTGCAGGAGATGTTTTGCCATGGTTGCGTATGTAGACAACATTGAAAATGTGAAATATTATTTGATGTGATGCATGAACAAAAGATGAGGCTATTAAAGATTTTGATGATAATGGTTTATATGTAGAAGAGGATCCATTGTATTGAAGGATATTTTTCAAAGCCATCAAACCGTTACTCATGTTCACTTTCAAGACTTCTGGGTCGAGGATAATATGAAGAAGTTGTCCCAATATAGTCATTTGGTATGGGCATTGTGTATAAAGTTAATGGGGTTCAATAAAAAAATAAAATAAAGGTTAGAAATGGAAAATGTCAAAATTCGATCATGAATGAATAATTGAATATGGAATACCATTATGGTGTTTTAAACAAGTGGCACATATGTACATTCGAATTTTGTTTTTCATTGAGAAAGTACATTCCGATTTTGATGAGCTTGTTTGTTATTTTAAATTCATATTTCCAAATATGATATTTATAAAGAAGGTACATGTATAAAACTCCGGATCGTTCAAAAACAAAGATAAATATGGTTCAACCGTATTTTATTTGTGTTTTTCAACTATTACACCAAAAGGGTACATGTATAAAAAACTCCAGATCATTCTTAAAAAACAAAGATAAAATATGATTCAACCATATTTTATCTGTGTTTTCAACCATTACACCAATAATATTTTCTAGTGTTTTTCAACCATTATATTTTCTATTGTAATAATATCTTGTTTCAAATTTTAACTCATTCTTCTTTTTATTTTATTTTACGAGCATTATATAAATTAAAGTTGAATTGAACATCTTTTTTATTTTGAATATTTTTAGCATTTTATTTTATCGTTAACACACAAACCAAAAAAAGTTGAACATCTCTTCTATCTCAAGATTTTATTGTATAAACATTACCTATAATTAATTTGGATATTTCTTCTACCTAATTATTGTAATTTGAACATCTATTTTATTCTTGATTTGAGAGCATTGACTTCTCTTTGGATTTTATTTTATTAAGGGTATATGAATCTTTAGGTGAATATCTCTTATAGCTTTAGCATTTTTTTAATGACTAAATTTTCTAATATACATATACTAAAGATAAATATAAAATTAAAGAAGAGTTTGAATCTCTTCCATTTTAAAGTTTTATTTTATTGTCACATCATTTTGAGCATTTTATTTTATCGTTAACACACAAACCAAAAAAGAATTGAACATCTATTTTATCATCTCTTCGTTTTCCTAATGTAATTATCTTTCATGTACATGTTATCTGAGTTGTACAAGGGGTATGTGTTGTTCCTTGGCATGTCTAAAACACAATGTTTGAATGCATACCTCCTCCCTTGAATTCTACATTGGTTACCTTCTTCCAAAATCAAACACAAATTTTCTGAAAGTAAATTGGTAGATCACGAACATTTAATACAGTTCATACCAACATAGGGTTTGCATGGTTTAAAGTGTTTTCTACTACCATAATATATTCTTAAATAAGTTTTGCATGGTTTAACATGTTGTCTATTATCATATATTCTTAAATAGATATGCAATGGTACATATTGTATGTTGACAGTTCATTTTTTTCTTGTTCATCTATTGAGTTTGGATATTCTTAAATATATTTAAACAACAGTTCACATTCTATGAGTTTGCATCTATGATCGCATATGCTTATCTTTCCTTTACTTTTTCCTTTACTTGTTTTTATTAGTTAAGTGCATCTATGTAAACCAATTTATTTAGCAGATCTCATGTGCATTTTTTTCCTAAATAGTTTTTTCTTTAATTTTTCAAATTTTCGACAAGATTTTTTTCAAATTTTAACTCATTCTGATTTTTATTTTATTTTATGAGAATTATATAAATTAAAGTTGAATTGAACATCTTTTTTATTTTGAATATTTTGAACATTTTATTTTATCGTTAACACACAAACCAAAAAAGAGATGAACATCTCTTCTATCTCAAGATTTTATTGTATAAACATTACCTATAATTAATTTGGATATCTCTTCTACCTAATTATCCTATAATTAATTTGAACATCTCTTTTATCCTTGATTTGAGAGCATTGACTTGTCTTTGGATTTTATTTTATTAAGGATATATGAACCTTTAGGTGAATATCTCTTATAGCTTTAGCATTTTTTTAATGACTACATTTTCCAATATACATATACTAAAGCTAAAGATAAAATTAAACAAGAGCTTGAATCTCTTCCATTTTAAGGTTTTATTTTATTGTCACATCATTTTGAGCATTTTATTTTATCATTAACACACAAACCAAAAAAGAGTTGAACATCTCTTCTATCTCAAGATTTTACTGTATAAACATTACCTATAATTAATTTGGATATCTCTTCTACCTAATTATTGTAATTTGAACATCTCTTTTATCCTTGATTTGAGAACATTGACTTCTTTAAGTGGTAATTTATTTAGCAGATCTCATGTGCATTTCTTTCCTAAATAGTTTTTCCTTTAATTTTTTTTATTGGTTAAGTGCATCTATGTAACCAACAAAATCATTAGTAACTAGAAAAAAATAAAATAGAATCTGCTAAAATCCGCTAAAATAGAATTTTGTTTTTCATTAATAACTAGAATCTGCTAAAATTATTCTACCAAAATTATTTGATGACATGTCAATAGAATCATATTTTTGAAAGTCCACATGAAACATTTAAATTAAGAAAAGTATTTAAGAGTTTGATGCTTAATTTAATGCATTGTAAAAAGGAGAATATATACACAACATTAGTTCATTACTAGTCAACTTTGCCACTTTTTGACAATAGAATCATATTTTTGATAGTATGTACAGTGAACATAAAATGAAACATCTAAATTAATACTTAGAAGAAAAGTATTTAAAAGTTCAATGCTTAATTTAATGCATTATAAAAAGGAGAATACATAAAACATTAGTTCATTACTAGTTAATTTTGTCACTTTAAAAAAGAGAATACACAAAACATTAGTTCATTACTAGTTAACTTTGTCACTTTTTGATAATAGAATCATATTTTTGACAATACACATAAAATGAAACATTTAAATTAATACATAGCAGAAAAGTATTTAATAGTTTGATGCTTAATTTAATGCATTATAAAAAGGAGAATATACAAAACATTAGTTCATTACTAGTTAACTTTGCTATTTTTTTCCATAACTTTGAGAAATCAAATATGAGACAATAATTGCTATTTTGAATTCCAAAATTATGAAATATATATATATTATAATCAAAGTTTGAATAGTTACACTGTAAAATACATAAGTTTCACATCCATTTTAGGATGATAACAAAAACTAAGACATTTAACTCCAAAATTTTGGACTCTAAGCCATCACTTTAAGATAGATCACTTTATACATGAAATTCAAACCTGTAAAAAAAACAGAATTCAAAAATTAAAAATTTACAATTCAAACATGTGAAATAATACAGAATTCAAAAATTGTGATTAAAACAAAATTGACATACATACCAAAAGAGTTAAGTGTCTTCCTCCAACATACTCTTTCCCACAAAATATATTGTAAACATATTTTCCACCAAATATAATTTAGACATCTGTAAAAATAAAAAAACATAATAAAAAACAACACATATTAGCATATATATTGTAACTAAATATTAAATAAACAATAAAAAATAATAACATAACCAACCATAGTTAAACATATTTAAGATCTAGTTACTTTCCAATTAAGAGTACATGATTTAAACAATTTGTAAATCTTATCTAAAATCTTAAAAAAAATTAAAGAGAAAAATTATGTTCTTGGTAAAAAAACAAATTGAATTAGAGTTAGATAATAATATGAAAATAAATATAGAACTGTGTATGAAGAAAGTTCACAAATCTTCATATTAAGTCATTCTTTCAATGAAATACTTATCTCCTTGTGGATAAGGTCTCAAATCCTTCAGGTGAAATTCTCCTTGTAGATAAGGTCTCAAACCATTCAGGTTAAATTCCCCTTGTGGATAAGGTCCCAAATCCTTCAGGTGAAATTCTCATCCAGGTGATGTTATTGTGTTCTCAGTAAAACAAATTGTGAGTTAGAGTTAGATAATAATCTAAAAATAAATATAGAACTCTGTATGAAGAAAATGAACACAAATCTCCATATTAAGTCATTCTTCCAAATAAATACTTATCTCCTTGTGGATAAAGTCCAAAATCGTTTAGGTGAAATTCTCCTTGTGGATAAAGTCCCAAATACTTCATAAATTCTCATCTCAAGTGATGTTATTTGATCATATTTACACAACAATAAAATACTAATCTCCTCAGCAGTTAAATACTTCTCTCTTCTTCTTCTGCAGTGGTCATATAATCAAATTCCACGATGCCCTTTCAAACTAAAGGACTCATAAATCTTCATATTAAGTCATTCTTCTAAAAAAGTTCACAAATCATAATTTTAAAAACCATTCTTCCAGAAAATACTTATCTCCTCTTTCTTCGGTGGAATAGATGTTCTCATATAATCGTGCATGTACATGAAGAAAACACAAATCTTCACATGTATATTAATTCATTCTTCAAAAACCATTTAAATGAGATGTATTCATATTATATATAATGAAATTCTCTTTGAAATTATGTGAGCTGACTCACATATACAATATGTGTGAGCTAGTTCACATATACAATATGTGTGAGCTTATTTGTAAATCTAATTGAATGTTGGTTTTTGTGATTAGTAACTAGTTTGTTAAGAGTTTGACAATACCTTGGCAAGAAGGAATTCACTTTGTTGTATGTAGAAAACACAAATTTTTCCATACTACGTCATTCTTTAACAAGAAAGCAAGGAATGTAATCGAGAAAAATTTAGAAACTTTCTCTTTTTTGATGTGGGATAGAGTCTGTTCTCAAACATTCAAACATGTTCAAGTTCAAAATTAGGTCTTCATCATGATATTTAACCTTAAATAAGTTTGAATGTACACCATTTAAGACAACGATAAACTTATCTAGGGGTTCTATATATTTCAAAATAATTGATCAACGCGTTGAATAGGAAAGGCTAAATTAAAAATTTAAGAAAACAAAAATTTGATAAAAGTCAAGAACATACATTTATGAATCATCCTAAATGGACACATCCTTCCCTAATCTAAGTGCTTCCTCTGCTTCTTCAATCCCAATCTCCCTTCCGACCACACTTTCATGTACTCTCTTCTCCACATTAGCCTATATAACACATTTCAAATTTAAAATTTTGAAAAATTATATTTAAATGATTATAACACATTAAATTTAAATTATTTTAAGACATTAAATGATACCTATGAACTCCCACCCTCTTCAAACTCTCCCAATGAGAATTGAGACAAGTTTGGTACTCTCTTCTTCACATTAGCCTATATAACATATTTCAAATTTAAAAATTTGAAAAATTACATTTAAATGATTATAACACATTAAATTTAAATGACTTTAAGACATCAAATGATACCTATGAACTCCCACCCTCTTCAAACTCTCCCAGTGAGAATTGAGACAAGCCTGGTACTCTCTTCTCCACATTAGCGTATATAACACATTTCAAATTTGAAAATTTTAAAAATTACATTTAAATGATTATAACACATTAAATTTAAATGAATTTAAGACATCAAATGATACCTGTGAACTCCCACCCTCTTCAAACTCTCCCAGTGAGAATTGAGACAAGCATTCCCAAGTAGTAGGAGATGGAATAGGGATCTGTGAACAACACAACTAAGAACTAAATCTAGGCTTCAATGTGTTCAAAATTATACAAAATTATAAATGTTGTTGATCTCTTATTCAAAAGAGTGGAGATTTAACAACTATTAGAGAACACATACCTGATTCAACCCATCCAAATTTAAACTTGTCGAATCAAGTCCCCTACCGACTAAAGATTCTTTTAACATATCTCTAAACTGCAATTAATGGCAAGAAGAACTTGATTAATTCTATAGAGACAATGATATCTAAATCTAGAACTAGAAGTAGACTATCATAAAATGCATCAAAATTTTCTTAAATAGAATACATACCAATCTACAGTTTGGGTCATCACTTTGAATGACCTTCTTCCAATCATCCCAAAATTTTGCGTACTCCAAAACATCTTCTG
>SNQJ01S0117115.1:0-18676 GCA_010110895.2 Picea sitchensis
TGGTCGCTCTGGTTAATGTATAAGGCATTTGAGACTTCTTACTTTATGGATGTCATTTTCTTTTCCATCTCTTTGTATATTGTGTTAGAACGACTCGAAATTGGAGGATCCAGTTGAGTTATGGCTGTTATAGGATGATGTAGGTTGGATCACTGTAATAGTCACATTGTCTCTAATCGGTTCTTGTGATGTTCTCAACGCTGAAACGACTTGGAATTGAAGGATTCAGTCGAGTCACCCCTCTACTCCTTGAAGATCTGGACCAAGAGGATCTTGGCTTCCGAGTTTTCCATCCTCAAGCTTCCGAAGGCCTGTTGCCCGAGGCAGTCTTGCTCGCTCTTCTCACAAGTCTTCCTTCTTCCACCCTTTAATCATTTACTGACAAAAGTTGGATCAAGACCTCCCTTGCTTCTACATACCAAGCCCAGTTTCCCGAGTTAAATCTATATTTTCTTGAGTCTTTACCAATCTGATCACCCCATTAAACAAACCGTGACATAAAAACTGATGGGCGTCGGGCTCTGCTCCTATAAGCAATCCAGGAGTGACTTCTGACGCTAACAAACACCATTTCTCCTCGTACCATCTTGCAAGTGCCCTTTCCAAATACAATATTTACTCCTACATCTTCCATCTTGCTTACATATATTAAGCTCCTGGCTAGTTTTGGAATGTGCAGAACCCCAGGGAGAGTTCTAATCCTTCCATCTTTTAACAACAACTTAAGTCTTCAACGTCCCAATATTTTTGTTGTCGAGTCATCTCCTAGGAATACATCACCACCATCATATTTTTCATATTCAGAGAACCACTCCCTGTGAGGATTCATATGGTATGACGCACTTGAGTCGATCAGCCATACATCATGGTCTGCATGTGTACTTGTAGATGCCAGGTAAACATCACCTCCTTCTTTAGTGGAGGTTTTCGCCTCTTTGAAAGAGATACTATCAAATCCCTTTGATTTTTCAACCTTCTTAGACTTGCAATCTTTCTTATAATGCCCTATTTTACCACACGTCCAGAATTTCCTCAAAGATTTTCTTGGAGACTTAGATCTACCTGTAGATTTAGATCTCCACCCTGAAGGCTTACCAAGATTCATGTCTTGGGTATGACCTCTCACAAATAAATCATATGTGCTATGACCATCCATTATTTTTCTCCTCATCTCTTCAGATAACAAGGATGCAACTACATCCTCATACTTCAGTGTAGATTGAGTGGTACTACCTATTGCTACAACCAGATTATCCCAAGAGTCTGGAAAATAACATAACAAAGTAATACACTTATCTTCTTCTACAATCGTAATATTAATAGAGCCAAGTTGACTTACCAGAGTATTAAAGGCATTTAGATGTTCTATCACATAATCTCCATCTTCCATCCTAAGATTATACAACTTCTTTCGAAGAAACAACTTGTTTACTAGGGACTTTGATTGATACAAATTCCCCAACTTATCCCATAGTTCCTTGGCTGTAGATTCTCTTGAGACATTCAACAACACTGAATCTGCCAGGCAGAGTCGAATAATACTCCTTTCTCTTCTGTCCAACTTCTCCCAATCTTCCTTCAACATACCAGTAAGTGGTGTGCTAGTAGTTTGTGAACTAGTAGGTTGTGTACCAGTAGTTTGTGTGCTAGTAGACAGTGTACTAGTAGGTTGTGTACCAGGATCCACAACGATCCATTGTTCTTTGTCTACAAGAAGGTCCTCCATCTTCAACTTCCATAGCTCAAAGTTTTTGCTGTTGAACTTCTCCATCTCGATTCTAGAAGAGCTTTCCATTCTTGTTTCTGCACTCAAATCACCACTGCAAAAGCTCCCACTAAACCCAAGTTTATCACATACCCAAGATAAACTTGATCTATCAAGACTGAGCCAAACCCTCAACAACAAAGGCATCCCTCTGAAGCCAAAAATCAGCTCTGATACCACAGGTAAGTTTCAAACATGCGAAGTAAAACAATGCATCTAGATTCTTAAGAAAAACAAAATTTATTCAATGACTCACATATAGAGTACACAAAGATTTTATACCGGAAACCCTCAACTGGGAAAACCTTTCTTATATTCATTATATCGAATTTCACCATTCACTATAAAATATATACAATGTTTTTAGGTATTTCGTAGATACCAAAACCCTAATCCCTAAAATCGAGATTATTTTTAGTAAACCATTAAAAATAGCAAAATCTGCTAAAAATAGCAAAAATCACCCAAAAAAACATTTCGGGGTGCTGTCCTGAATGTTGCGCATAACCAGGGGGGGGCATACCTGCCCCCCCCCCCCTGGGAACCCCCTAGGAAAGCACCCGATGTACATGACACAAACAAAGCACTACTACGACGATTGTCAGACACAATCTTCATATCTGGCGCGCCCCCACACACACATGCAAAGAATATAACACATACCCAACATTTTTTGCCTACAAGGCCCTTGTAGAAAATAAATATGGACATCAAATTCAAAGGTTAATTACAAATAATGGAGGAAAATATGTGAACAATAATTTTACAAGTTATTGCATTGCACATGGAATCCAAATGTAACACACTATTTCTTATACACCGCAACAAAATGGTGTTGTTGAGAGAAAGAATGAAACTTTAAAAGAAATCGCTAATTGTGTGATCCAATCTAAGGGATTAAGTATAAAGTATTGAGAGGAAGCCATTAATTGTTTAAATTTAATGTCCCCTATGCCATCCAGGGAATGCTACTTGTGTAATAACACATAAAAACAAAATTTCTTCTAGTTGATTTATTTACTATAGCTTACTAGTTGTGTTTTATACACCTTTTAAACCAAATTTTGATATCCATAATTGTTGTGTTTTATACACCTTTTAAACCAAATTTTGATATCCATAATTATATGCAACTACAAACTTCTAAAAAATCATGAATCCAACTAATAAAATATCTACAAAAAAATATAAAACCATTCGTGATAATAATGTGATTAAGAAACAAATAACAAACCTTAAAGGACACACATAAAATAGGTAAACACTTATATTTTTAAAACATTTATGAAACCGGCTTCTTGGGAACGACATTCCCACCCAATCATAGACTTTATGTTCCAAATATCAACAACAAGTGACCCTATAGGGGCTATAAATCCACAGTAGGTTCCCATGCCCCTTCATAGCTCAATATCACAAAACCCATTGGATTTCTCCTACATTTATCCCTAATTTCCTCCATCTCTCTTCCTCTTTGAACTTCACAACCCAATGAATGTACCCTTTCACTCCGCTTCCTCATCTCATATCAAGCATCCCATTTGTCATCGTATTCCTCCGCATAAGTAGCTAGGAATCTCTCAACCAATAGCTCAAGGGATCACACTTCTAGAAAAAATACCATCAAAACCAACAAACAACACTTTCTAATACAATGCAACTCACCTATGAGTTCACTCTCCTTCGTGCCCCTGACAACCTAACTCTTTAGTTTACAACTCCAAAATTTTAAATATTCTCCAAATATGCTCTAGAATTCACCCATCCTTTGTTTCACCTCCCAAGCTCTTTCTCTCCTCTATTTTATCTTGTTTGTTCATGTAAAAATTGAATTTCCAAAACTTTGTTACTATCCATACAAATTCTTCTTTTTTCCAAACACCATTAAATGATCACTCTACCTAATGTTTATTTCTTCTTCCCCTTGCTTTCCAATAACTATGGGATGCGACTCTCACAACTACCCCATGATAGATATTCACTGATTGGGATCTCACAAAATCAACGAAAAATGTAGTTTTCCTAAAATGATACCTTAAATCTCATGTTCAGGTTTGGATTAACACACATAAATATTTTCCCTTTGGGCCCTCTTGTATTGACATTCTCTTCTCTTGTGGAAAAATCATACCTCATCTTTGTCCATATTCCCAGTAGATGACATCAAAATACATTTAACATATTACATCACTTGGCCACAACCATATTCCTATCCACATTATGCATTAAATAATCAGGATGGGATGCTACATTCCCTCCTCTACAATTTTTCATCATCCCCAATGCACAACACATGCTGGAAACATATACACATTTACATTACAATGTTAAGAAAATAAAAATATTTTTTGCAAAAATTTACTCCTCTAATGTACCCAAACCAAAATCTTTGGTTCTTCTCAACCTGGACCCAAGGAATGTGCCCCTTCATTGCCCTACCCATCTAGTGATCAAGACTATTATTTTATCTAGCCATTAATTAATAAGCGAGGATGAGGTTCTAGAATTCTTAATTGTCCAAAAATGTTTCCTGTATTTCTTTTTCATCTTCTACTTTCTTCAAAATCGAAAAAATTGCATGCATTCCTCCCACATAGTTTCTTCATACTCACATGTTTCATATTCAATACGATAACATGTCCATTGGACCTTTACAAACCATATGGATCGATTATGTAGCTTCATTCTTTTTTTGGTCCAATATATGCACAGGATGCACCTGCAAGACACCTTCTTTCTCCACCTAGATCACATTCAAATCAATTATGTGGTTAGGGTGAGACACATATTTCTTTAATAGCAATACATGAAAAACATTATGCACCCCTCATGAATGCAAAAAATGATAACATGTATGCAATTGACCCTATCTTTCTAATATTTCAAAAGGCCCACAATATCTCGCTACCAAATTTGGGAAAAATCCCAATTTTAATCAACTTCTATTTTTTGTTTCACTTTTAGGAAAACATGTTCTCCCCCTTTAAAATATCTAAAAACTATGTTCTTGTTCCATAGCTTTCTCCTATCCCAAGAAACCTTTAAATTCTACTTAATCTTGTCATCTCTTCCATTTCTCTTAAAAATTATGGCCCAATGATGACTTTGTCTATTGGGTTGTCCTAACTCACTAAAGCACCTTCTTCCATATAATATCTCAAAAGGACTCATTTTTAATGAGGCTTGATACCCATTATTATAGGAAAACTCCACTAATGGATGTAGTCTTCCCATTTGGATGGATTATCCATCACATACATCCTAAGCATGCCTTCAATTATCCTATTGTTCCTTGCGTTTCTCCCACTCCACTTTTGGGTGATATGTTCTACTAAGATTCGCATTTGTTCCAAAGCCTTGAACAAATCTTGCCAAAATTTGAATGTGTGTAAACTTGGAACCTCTGCCTAAAATTACTCTTAGTACCCATGTAGCTTCCAGCAACTTCCTTTCATTTATATCTCAAAAATGTTCTTTTCCTTATGTGTTGTATTTATGGGAATAAAATGCTCTTTAGTCAATTTGTCCACTACCACCATGATGGAATCATGTTTTCACCGTCTCCGGGAAGGTTTGTAATAAAAATATATCGTGGACTACCTCCCCAATCTCCATTTTGAATGGGAAATACAATAACTCACTGGATAAGCTCAGGCTCGGCCTTGGCTCCTCACAATTGTAATGGATTTATGATATCATGAGTGCCCAACATATGGATCAGAGGTTCTTTATCCTCGTAATGATATATCTCAAGAACCCTTAAGCTTGAAAGAGGAGACCTAATGCAAAGCATCAAATGGCATCTTTTATGAAGTATTTTAATTTATTTCGTCTGCTGTCAATTAAAGGGAAGCATTTCTAATTTCTTTTGGTTCTATTGCTAGCTAACAAGAAATAATTTAATTTATTTTGGTTCTCGTTGCTTGGAAAAGAAGACATAATTTTACTTATGTTATTAAAGGAACCGTGCTTAATCTGATTCAAAGTCTCGAGGTTGCCTTTATGCAGTATTTAAGAATGATTAAAGGGATAAAAGTATATTAGCCTATAAGTAACCATTCCACCCTAACTAGACTTCAACAATAATCATTGGATTATCTTTATTAAAGAATAGCATATGAGTATATGAACACACTTCCTGGCCATGTGGTACACTAGGAAAACTTTATGGAAGAGTATGTATCAGTACCCTAAGGTAATGTTAGGTCATTCTCTTATGGACAAACTCAAACAAATCATACATCTCGATCATTCTAAAAATTTGCATACATAAGTTTATTTTCCTTCACAAATCTTTAAGGACATTCAAATAAGAGAATATACCATCTAAACCAATACCATCCCATCCTGTAAAAGGGTTTTCAAATGAGCCTCCCTTATCACCGTGCAAAAATCACTCTTTAACAAAAAAAACTAAAATAAAAAAAAAAAAAAAAAAAAAAAAAAAAAAAAAAAAGGGTTTAAGAGACTAACCTATCAGGATACTGAATGGGTCGGCTGGCAATTGGTATCGGTCTGTGGTATGGCTAGGAAAACCAATCAAGGTATTGAACAGGCCTATCGGGCAATGTACATTTTGCCTAGGGAAGGTATGTCTCACTAATTATCACAACTACCCCCTACACGGAGTAATGAACATGTCATCAGCAGTGGTTTCTAGTTGAGTAATGTCTCATTTATACATGTTTGATTGAAAAAATCACTTTTGTCATAAAAAATGAATCCTACAAACAAAGGTCATAGATGAAACTTATAAGATACAAACTCCATATTAACAAACAAATAAATACTACAAGAAAACAAGTGTCAATTTTAAGAATTACCCTAAGTCAACATTATCGGCCCCGACATCTAAAGCCTATATTATCTAAGAAGGAAACTTCTAAGAGTGGAGCCCTAACTAGGAATTCTAATCTACGTATACTGTGAAATTTATCCATAACATCTACTGATAGTAAATCTCTGAAGCAAGTTAGGTTTGATTTGTTCTTCTAGAAAAAATATAAAAACCTCCCTATTTTCATTACCGAATGTTTCCCTTGTCAACAAGTCATCGTAAGAAAGGCAATTTCAATTTTAAAAGGCATGGGATCATATGCTAGGTGTGATAAATGTACTTTGGATTTTGATTGGTTCTCATCTCTTATCAATTTTCTTCCATTTGTGAACAATGTGCATGGGGGAGGGTCAAATATCCCTTTCAAGACTCTTTTTCAGACTCACATATCATCTACATAGATCATCCTATTCACCATACAACCCTGCAAAACCAGACACAAAAAGCAAGAAACTCAAGACAAGCAATGTGTATCAAAGAAGTATTCATAAAGTATGTGAAATTTCAATACTAAGCTCTAAAACTCCAACCTAAAAAAGATGAACTCTAATAACTGCAAGCTTCAAATACAAAGGAAGATTCATATTCTATGGGTATTGGTTATGTAATGGTAAAAGAAAAGGTAACATGGTATATTTATTTTCCTTTGCTTATAAAATAAAAAGGTATGAAATGTATACTAGATCTTATGACTTTAGTGTTAAAACCATGCACCTAACTTTCAATTCCCTCATACCCATATGCTTAACCTTAATCAATTCCCTCACCATATAAGTGCTTGAAAAGATGAGGGAGGACAAAATCACATAAAATGTGTGAATGTGGGGATGATCCGGAATGAGATGTCTAATAATGATGAGCCACTTAAACTAAAACCAAGAACGTGCCTCATCCTTAAACCATCATGAATCTATATCGCATGATTCAACACTAAAATTTGCTGCTTAGGGGTCCAATCACCAATCCCAAACAAAAATGATGTCTTGATACCTTAACGCCTCATTCCCATCATTGCACTAACGGGAATAAATGAAATGGCTTATCTCGGTATTAATCCATCCAAATGAGCATCATCTTGTCTTAATTTTTCTTCACAACATCTTTACTTAAACTCACCGCTCGAATTATTGAAGTCGCCACCATTTTTCTACTTTACCCATTTCCTCTCCATTTTCGTGATCCTTCTCCTCTCAAGTAAATATCTTGTACCAAACCCTCATGCTCACAACTAACTAAACCCTTACGCTACAACCCAGTTTTCACTCACAATTTATAAAGATGGTTGTAAGTAGACATGAACCTGTCTTCCAGATTTATAGGGAGACCGAGGAGTTCCAACTATGTAAAGACAAGTATGCTAGAGAAGGATGGATGCCATTTTTAGAGAAATTCATAGTTGACATGAGAAGTTATCGCATGCATTTATTCGCATTTAATGATGAGAGATTGTGTACATAGGAAATCTGTAGCTAACCATCAATGAAGCAACCTTAAGGGAAGCCATGCAATTACCTAGCAGAGGAGACAAGTATTTCAAAGGAGTAGGAATCAATAAATAAATTTGCCAACGATTTCTGAAGGAATACCATCAACACCTTGATTGGAAAAAAAGGATTTCTAGAAACTATATCAAGGTAGAATATCATCCAACGCTTGCTAGTCTTCAACGATTCCTCAATTGTGAGGGAAGGTATAAGCTGTAACTTTATTATATCATCTTGGGATTTTGTTTCACTTTGAAGGAGGCACTAAAATTGACCTCCCATATTTTTTATGGATGAGCTTGAAGAATATGGTAAGAGGTGTCAAATCCTTATCTAAAATTGAGAAGACTAGCATTTATCATCGGGGTCTTATCAAATGCTAGTTATACATGAGATTAGGAAGCAAGGGTTTAGTTGGAAACCCTCATCACTCAAAACCTTCCCATACAAAACGAACCTGTAGAAGAATCCCAACCTTCTCCAGATAAAAATAAGAAGCCTAAGGAGAAAAAGAGAAAGGCAGCCCCATTATCCTCCAGAGCAGTAAAGGATAAAGCTAGTAAACAAGTAAGGCCCTCTTCCTCAGATAATAAGACTCTTAAAAGTCAATAATCAAAAGGTAAATCCAAATAAGTGGAGGAGACCTCAACAATAGCGCTTGAGGAGAGGGGTCATACGTTAAAATCCTCGAGGAAAGAGAAGATTAGAGATGAACAGTCTATATAACAATATCCTTTAACCATTCCACAAACAGAGAAGAAGAAAAGGAAGCTTGTGGGAGAACCTCTGATCCATTACCCCCTTATAAAATAACCACAAGGAGAATGGAAAATAAAGGAAAAGAAGTTGTCGTAAATTCTCACATATGAAGACCCAATAGATCTTACATCCCCTTCCCTAGACCTATCACTTAGATGAAATCCCTAGTTCGACCGAGGAACAAGCCACTATTACTTTGTGTGGGATGAGGAGAAGTGGAGGAAACATAATGCATCTAACCAGAGACAATAAGGTCAATGAATACCTTGAAAAAAGAATAGATGAAGAAGAAGATTTGGAAGCTGCTAAAACAAAACCAAGAGCTCAAACAAGAAGTGAAGGAATACCAACTAATGGACAGGTATATCAAAAAGGAAAACGGGCAACTGAAGGAAACCAACCAACAACTCCAACATGACCATGAAGAGACTTCTAATAATCTAAAGAAGGTACTAAGACTCTTGCAATACATTAGGTCATAAAAGGAGCTAAAAGAAGAAACCCTTTTCAACATCATTGACCAGAGGAGTAAAGAGAATGGAGTCTCAAAATTTTGGGAATTTTTGAGTATGTTTCCTTGGTTGCATGAGGATTACGCAATGATTTTCGCATGGGGAATTTTTGAGCCTAGAAATCGATACACCCCTTACTACCATACTATACTCCTCATTTATACCTTTTTGGCTTACCTAAGCTTGGATCAATGATAAAGAACCCTACCTCTAGTCATTGATAAGGTCATAAGGTAAAGTACAATTGAATTCATGCATTTTGTGGTTTATTAAGCTAGAGACTAAATATTTCATGTACTAATGTTTAAAATTTCCATGTGTAGCCTTTGACCTTTGGATGAAGTCCAACACTTCTATGTCATCTCATATATCCGATACTTATGCGCCAAATCTCCCACTGTCCGAATCCCGTACCAAGCACACCTTCCTCTTCATATCCTGCACTACTGCACCATTCACATCGTCACATCCTAATTCATGATTGCATATTGTTCTACCGTACCAAACCAATCACAGATCGTTAGATCCTGATACTATCTACTAAATATCAATTGTGAATCTATCCAAGACCAACACTGTGAAACAAAGTATGCTAAGATTGGCTCCAGATCGTTCCCAGGATAATTGTTGAGTGTTTATGAAATCATCAAGTTCTAGCAAAACTATGTCAAGCCAATTTGTTTATTTCTTCATCCTCATACACTTCTGCTTCATGAGGATGAAGCTTAAAATAAGTAACCTAATATATAAATTTGACAATTGTTGATTTGTAAAAGATTTCAATTCTCCTTGTGTTTCAATTTAATTAAGATTGTTTAAATAGTCATGGCAAGATGGTGGAAGTAGTAGAGAGATAAATCATATCACAAAGATGTGAAGGCAACGCTACATATCAGAACATATCTTGAGTTGAGGCTTAATAGAAGAATCTATCGTTTCCATGTCTCGGATTATTTATGAATGAATGTGAGTTGAGTTGTTAAAGATAGTTTCATGTTTTGTGGTTTTGATTAAGAGTGATGTGTGGATCAAAGGCCAACTTACTGTAGACTCCAGTAGCTGACCTGTTGAAGTGGCAATGGCCCACCGCCCAAAAAAGTTCATCATCCTTATAGAATAGTGTTAACATTTGATTTCAATAGTCTAACTATTAGATTAGCTGAAGCTTTGATCCTTTCTCAGATAATAAAGCAAGATAGTCTCGGCTTTAGGATTTTGATTATATGGATTGGCTAGAGTTTCATTTACCTGGCTTTATATATGTCTGCTTTTCATGAATTTGATTTTTCTTAATGGACATGGATGTTGGCAGCAATAGTCAAACATAATTTAAAAAGGACTAGTGAAGTTCATAATATAATATTGTGAACCACAACATACTTCATATACTGGTTGTTGAACTACCCATGCTATGTCTTGATGATTGATGTGTGATTTCCCATTCAAAAGTGTGATTTCATAGTTAGGTTTCTAGGTCAGATAATAGAGTTGATCTGTCAAAGGACTCCATCTCATATTTGCATGTACTCCAATGGAGTAGATAGCTTCTATGTGAAAGAAAACCAAAGTATGTTTCAGTTTTCTTCTTAATCCAAATTATTTCTATACTCGTGACATTAGAATTACCTCTCTTACTGGTGTCTTGTAACTCTATTGATTACAAATCCCGAATTCATAATTAATCACTGCATTATAATAATCATATAAGGAACACAACATTTTGGTGCCATTGTCAGGGAGTTACAAATGGTAGGAAGTGATTTTAGCTTTAGATTGTTTGCATAAGTTTTTTTTGAATAATTTTAAAGGCTGCTTGAGGGAGGAGGATAAAATGTTTAAGACATGAGTGAAGAGCCATGCAGCCACTAGAGTGGGGTTCTTTGAAGCCAGGTTGCCTTCTTACCTTCTATATAGAATTAGGATTTCAAGTGAGTTAAGCATCAAATTTTTATGCATAGATATAGAGATATTAAGGGTAGATTTGTAATCTCTAAAGATTCAAAAACAACCCCCCCCCACTAATTCAACTGACATTGGAGCAGGAAAAATTCCACCAGGAGGGAGTTCAAGGGGAGATAGTGAGGCTCTAGAAGAAGAACCTAGAACTAAAGAATCAAAATTTTGGAAGATAGAATGTGAGTCTGCTAAAGGAACTAAAGACACACAAAACCCAGTTTATGAACCATCTATCAGTGCAGGAGGAGAACCTAGAGAAATGGCAGAAGAAGAAAGAAACAGAAATGCAGCCACTGAGACTGAAACCTTCGGGTTTCCAATCTTCAATATTTCCATAAACATCAACATGAAGAATATCCCACTATCATCATTACCCACTTTCATAGGTATGCCAATTGAAGATCTAGACTTATTTTTAATTGAGTTTGACATATTATGTAGAAGCTATAACTACTCAAATGATGCCCAAAAACTTAAGCTCTTTCCATCCACAATAAAAAACTTATCCTTGAGATGGTTCATGAGCTTAGGAGAAAATACAATTCTCTCTTGGGATCAGATGGAAGAAACATTTTTATGGAAATACCAAGACTATTGTAAGGATAATGCTAAAAATGGCATTTTCAAAATGCAGTGAACATAAGATGAAAGCCCTGAAGACTACTTAGAAAGGTTCTTATACAACTATCAGAAATCAAAATTATTCACCACAGACCCAACTGTAGTAAGAACTGTATTTTTGAAAGGTATTAGAGATGACTGCATAGAAGTTTTAAATTTGTTAAGTTCAGGAGATTTGCACTAAAATCCCTTTGCAAAAATTGCAGATTATTGTAGAATATACTCAAGGGGACAAGATAAAATGGGCAAAGGACCAAGAGATTCTTTTAGCAGAAATTCAAGAAAAATCTCAGGGACGGTCACAAGAATTTAGTTAGGAAACTTATTGGAGAAATTTAAAACAAACATCTTGAGCACAATCAATAAATATTTAGATATCCTAAAACTGAAAAAAAAACAAGAAGAAGAGGTTGTTTTGCAATATTTTGTCCTAAATGTTGAAAGAAGCACCTTGAGAGAGAATTCCCATTAAATGTCATAGAAGTCTGTGGCCTATGTACTCTATAACACCCCATGTCTGAGTGTTCAACTTTTCTTGAGATGCAAGCCATGTATAGGGGAGGGGGAGTCTCACAAGAACAACTGTACCCCTCTAGGAGGCCTTGGAGAGAACAAAACCCCAATGCATTTTATGAACCTAATACACAATACCAACAGAAAAAATTGGGTCATCCTCCAATGTCCTATTCCTAATTGATACCTCAACAAGATCAAACTCAACCTTGGAAACAAGGATTTAAGGGGCCTCTGTATTGGAATCCCTCTTACCCTACATATCCACAGTATCCCACAAAAGTTTCCCAATTACTACCTGTATTTAACCCACCTCAAATGCAAGATTTACTTCCACCTCCTATACAACAACAATTCACAACACCCTTGAACCCTAACCACCAAGAACACGCACCTATAAATGCTAATCAACAACCACAAAACCAAGCTTCCCACAAACCCTCCTAGACCAACAACAATTCCTACCCAGCCAATTCCTAACCCCAATAATCGACCCACGCACCCTGTCAAGAATGCAGAAATCCAAACCTTTCCCACCTATGAAATTCAACTAAGATCCGGGAAAGTTGTAAATCAATGAAATTCTGGAGTAATAATTCAAGAAGAAAATGATAATCATTCTAAAAAATAAAACACTCAAACCACCCCTCAATAAGGATAGACTTTCGCTCATATCCTAACCACTTCTCAATCCATAGGAGTAGCTCAACAAGTTAATCTTCCATCCTACCCTGAAAGACTATTAGTGAAGAAACCTGACCCACCCTTGCACAAAGACATAGAGGATGAGTTACGAAATGTATGTATAAAAGTACTTCTACTACAAGCCAATAAAGATATACCCATATATGCCAAAATCATAAGGGACCTTTTCCTTAAGAAACCAGGAAGGAAGAAGAAGGAACCTCCCCTTATTCAGGTAGTAGGACAATTATCTGAATTTATTTCCAAAATGCCATATAAATATAATGACCCTGGGAATCCAATAGTCACTGTTGAAATTAATGGTATTTCCTTAACAAACACACTCATTGATTTGGGTGAAGCAATTAATGTAATACATTTTGACACTATGAAAAAAATCCAAATCAACCAGTTAAGACCAACCCAAACCATGATAGAGTTGGTAGATAAGTCAGTCATTAGCCCTACAAGAAGTTTAGATGATGTCACAGTTACACTACCTTCTTGGGAATATCCAATAGACTTTCTAGTCATCTATTCTAAATCATCCTCCAAACCAGGACACCTTAAGTTTATTTTCAATTCCAAATTTCAACAAACTTGGCAACCTGATATCGATCAATTAAATACTTTATCACCATCTTCCTTAGAGAATGATGAAAGTACTGAACTTGTTGAGTTTAGCCCCGGAAAACCTTTGTATATCAACTCTAGTTTGGAACCAGAACAAAATATACAAGTAATTGAAATGCTCCGAGGACAATCTGATGCCTTTACATGGGATTATGTAGACATGAAAGGAATTCATCCTGACACATGCACACATCATATCTACACTAATGACCAAATTAGACTAGTTAGATAGCCTCAACAAAGGATGAATCCAACCCTCAAAGATATTGTAAAAGAAGAATTGCAAAAGCTCCTTCAAGCCAATCTCATATACCCCATTTCAGATAGTCAATGGGTGTCTCCACTTGTCATAGTTCCCAAGAAAAATGGTAAGTGGAGAATATGTATAGACTTTAGGGAGTTGAACAAGGCCACCCATAGGGATTATTTTCCCTTACCATTCATTGATCAAGTGTTGGATACCTTGTCCAAAAAGAAGTACTTTTCATTCCTAGATGGCTTCAGTGGTTATAACCAAATACAAATAGCACCCGAAGACTAGGAGAAGACCACTTTCACCTGCCCATGGGTAACCTATAATTATAGGGTTCTTCCTTTTGGAATTTTCAATGCCACAACCACTTTTCAAAGGGCTTTCCTAGCCATTTTCTATGAATTTACAAATGATTGCATAGAATTATACACAGATGACTTTACAGTCCATGAAAATGACTTCCAGTAATCTTTGACCAGTCTATAAAAAGTCTTGATTAGGTGTAAGGAAACTAATCTTTATCTAAGTAATGAAAAGTCAAAGATGATGCTCACTGAAGGTATTGTTTTGGGACATCACATCTTTGGTTCTGGAGTGAGAGTTGATCCTGCAAAGATTCACATTGTCACACAAATTAGGATACCTTCCTCACAAAAGGAAGTTCGTATCTTTTTAGGGCATGCTGGCTACTATAGAAGATTCATTTTGAATTTTACAAGCTTAGCTATTCCCTTATTTAAGTTATTATCTAAATAAGTCGAATTTACTTGGAATGATGAATGCCAAGTATCTTTTGAAATTCTAAAACATAAATTGTCAAGTACTCTTGTATTAAGAGGACCAAATTGGTCCCTTCCTTTTCATATCTGTACCGATGCCTCAGACACATCCCTGGGGGAAGTTCTTGCACAAAGGGAAAATCAGATGCCTTATGCTATTTACTTTGTCAGTAAAAACCTTTCCCCAGCAAAAGTTAATTATACGGTCACATAAAAAGAATTGTTAGTTGTAGTCCATGATATCAATAAATTTAGACACTACATTACAGGATATCAAGCTTGTGTACACACTGATCATTCAACCATCAAATTACTAATGAAAAAATCTGTAACAAACCCTAGAGTTACAATATGGTTGTTATTGTTATAAGAGTTTAACATCAATATTATTGATAGACCCGGTAAGGATAATCTTGTGGCTGATTTCTTATCTAGAATGATTCATCTGGGAGATAATGCACCAGTAGATGATAACTTTCCCGATGAAAAATTGTTTTCTATTTCTACATTTACTCCTTGGTATGCAGATGTAGATAACTATCTTGTAACAGGGAAGATGCCTAAAAAATTGTCTCCTAGAGAAAAACATAAAGTAATTCATCTAAGTGAAAACTACATGTGGCATGATGATTGTCTTTACAAAATAGGACCAGATTTGGTAATCAGGAGATGTGTAAGGGAAGATGTGATACATGATATTCTGCAATCCTGCCATGATGGTCCTTGTGGAGGCCACTTTGCTGACAAGAGGACCACCTATAAAGTTCTGCAATCTGGTTACTATTGGCCTAATATTTTCAAATATGCAAGAACTTATGTATCCAATTGTGATGAATGTCAATGAATGGGTAAGCCTATTGCATGAGACCAAATGCCACTTCAATCCCAATTAGTCATTGAGCCTTTCGATAAATGGGCATTAGATTTTGTAGGGCCCATTAACCCTACATCTAAAAAGAAAAAGTATATACTTATATGTACTGACTATGTGACTAAGTGGGTTGAAGAAAAATCCTTACCAGTTGCAAGTGAACAATCAATGGCAGATTTCCTTTTTAATGACATCTTTACTAGATTTGGTGTACCTTGAGAAATTGTGACTAATAAGGGGACTCAATTCACCTTTCATCTAGTCAAATCAGTTATAGAATAATACCAGATCAAGCACATGAAATCTACACATTATCATCCATAGGCGAATGAACAAGTGGAATCCAACAACAAAGTCATTGAGTCCGTTCTTATTGAAACAGTACAACTACACCACAAGGATTGGGCCGATAGATTACTAGAATCCTTATGGGATTATAGAATCACCTGGAGGAATACAACAACACATACACCTTACGAATTGGTGTACGGGAAGTAGGTGCTTCTCCCCATAGAATTCCAAATCAAAAGCTTGAGGACTGTTGTACAATTTGGCATGAACTTAGATGAATCTCAGCAACAAAGGCTCTTCCAGCTTAATGATTTGGATGAAATTAGGAAGGAAGCACTTCAAATAACCACCCTCGTTCAAGATCAAAGAACAAAATGTCATGACAATATCTTAAAAAGAAAAATTTTCAACCGGGAGATTGGGCCTTGTTGTATGATAGCAGCTTCAAGAAATTCAAAGGAAATTGAACTACTCGTTGCTTAGGACCTTACGATATTGACACTGTCTATGATAATGGTTCAATCAGAATAAATACAATTGACGAACATTAGACACACCTACTTGTGAATGGGCACCAATTGAGAATTTATAACAAACCCCTGTCAAAAGAGTAATTTCTGACACGTGTGCTAAATAATTCAGATATGCAGGTGATCAATAAGGAAGGAGATATTCCTATTGATCCACATTGACTGATTGATTTACTTTTCAAACTTTTGTACATAGGTGTGGATTGTGTTTTGTTAATAAGATGAAGGTAACAATGGATTCTTACCTCCTTTGTTTTACTTTTGCATTTTATTTTTTTAGTCGATTTCTATAATTTATTTGATCTTTCACGAACTTGCTAAAACATCAGTTTTAGGCATCAACAATACTATGTTCTAGTCTAGTACCAGTAGTGCTAATCCAATACCATAAATTCTGCTCTGGTCCAGTACCAGCAGTCCTCTGTTGATCCAGTACCAGAATTTTGTCCTCATACAGTACTATCAAGACACATCACCTAATTAACAAAGAATTTTATACTTATGTGAAGCCATGCAGTAACCCCTTAAGCTTTAAATAGGGAGTCGAATGCAACATGAAATGGCATATTTTATGAAGTATTTTAATTTCTTTTGGTTCTATTTCTGACTAAAGGGAAGTATTTCTAATTTCTTTTGGTTCTATTGCTAGCTAACAAGAAATATTTTAATTTATTTTGGTTATGTTGCTTGAAAAAGAAGACATAATATTTACCTATGTTATTAAAGGAACCATGCTTAATCTGATTCAAAGTATAGAGGTTGCCTTTATCCAGTATTTAAGAATGATTAAAGGGATAAAAGTATATTAGTCTATAAGTAACAATTCCACCCTAACTAGACTTCAACAATAATCATTGGATTATCTTTATTAAAGATTAGCATATGAGTATATGAACATTCTCTGTCATGGGTACACTAGGATGATTTGTATGGAAGAGGATGTATCAGTACCCTAAGGTAACGTTAGGTCATTCTCTTATGGACAAACTTAGACAAATCATACATTTCGATCATTCTAAAAATGTGCATACATAAGTTTATTTTTCCTTCAGACAAATCTTTAAGGACATTCGAACAAGAGAATATACCTTCTAACCCAATACCATCCCAACCTATAAAATGGTTTTCAAACGAGCCTCCCCTATCACCATGCAAAAACATTCTTTAACAAAAACTAAAATAGGTGATGATGGACAAGAAGCCTCTAATGGAAAAAGGGTTTAAGAGACTAACCCATCGGGATACTGAACAGGTCTGCTTGCAGCAGGTACCGGTCTATGGTATGACTAGGAAAACCCATCAGGGTACTGAACAGGACTATTGGCAATGGGGCATTCTGCCTGGGGAAGGTATATCTCTCACTAATTGTCACAACTACCCCACTGGAGTACTGAAAATGCTTGCTAGCAGTGGTTTCTGGTTGAGAAATGTCTCATTTATACTTGTCTGATTGAAAAAATCACTTTTGTCATAAAAAATGAATACTACAAACAAAGGTAATTGGTGAAACTTATAAGATACAAACTCCATTTTAACAAACAAATAAATACTACAAGCAAATGTCAATTTGAGGATTACCCTAAGTCAACTTTACCGGTCTGACATCTAAATCCTATATTATATAAGAAGGAAACTTCTTAAGAGTGGAGCCTTGACTAGGGAGTCTAATCTACTTATACTGTGAAATTTATCCATAACATCTACTGATAGTAAATCTCTGAAGCAAGTTAGGTTAGATTTGTTCTTCTGGAAAAATATAAAAACCTCCCTATTTTCATTACTGAATGTTTCCCTTGTCAATAAGTCATCAGAAGAAGGGCAATTTCAATTTTTAAAGGCATGGGATCATATGCTAGGTGATAAATGTACTTTTGGATTTTGATTTGTTTTCTCATCTCTTATCAATTTTCTTCCATTTGTGAACAGTGTGTCGGGCATTTTTTCATAAGGATATGCAACATCCTTGGCTTGGGGGAGGGTCAAAGAGCCCTTTCAAGACACTTTTTCAAGCTCACATCTCATCTATAGATATCCTTTTGTTCACCATACAACCTTGTAGAACCAGAAAAAAATAAGAAACTCAAGACAAGCATAGAATAAAGAAGTATTCATAAAGTACATGAAATTCCAGTACTAAGCTTCTAGAAAATTCCAACCTAAAAAGATGAACTATGACAATCTGCAAGCT
>SNQJ01S0117116.1:0-20412 GCA_010110895.2 Picea sitchensis
CCTTCCATTGGAGAAGGAAGGGACCCAAGTCCCCTTTCCCCTTTGTGTATCTCTGGATTTCACTAATCAGACCAGCCTATCTATTGGTGATCTTGTTCCATTGTCACTTGTTTTTAGTTTTTGTTATTATGCTCATGTTTTCTTTTAGTTTTGGTTTAATTCTTGTTAATAGCTTTCTATTCTCTTTCTAACCTTTTACATTGCAGCTGTCATGCCTAGGAGAGTCCAGCTGGGCATGTAAGCACTCACTTTTTGCTCACACAGCGACGAGAAGAGTGCCAACACACCGAGAACACTTTTTCTAACCAAGAATATGAGCCCAAATACTAAGTTGATTTTTCATAGTGATCATTGCGTTATTGCCATCTATTCCATTGCAGTGTCTAAGTTACCCTTGAACCTGATATATTCAATCCTGAGTGTGTATGTCTGAAGAGATTAGTGTAGTAGAATAATATGTGAAGGAATTACTCATCGACCTGATGATTGAAAGAGTGATGTCAATGTCTGTAGGTGTACAAGCCTCATTGACAAGAACAGTGGAAGCCTCTTCGTCAACTGCTCGTAGAGCCAGACCATCCCGACCATCAGAAGAAAATTGAACCAAGCACAGGGATGACCTAGCAAATGCAAAGCTGATACCGACCATATTGCCCGCCTATATCCCGCCTCTGACCGACATAGTGAATCATGATAGTGTACCCAGATATTTTGAGTACACCTTGGTTACTGCGTACCTCTCGAAGGGGATACGCGTAGTTCAAGCAGACTAGGACAAGATCTCAACGTTGAAGTTCAGTTACTTCAACCTCGAAGACCGAAAGGTCTATAACATGCTCTCCCTGTACAAATACCTAACCAAGACAAAGGGGAAGAATTCAAAGATAATCCCCCAGTCATGGACGATGAATCTCGCGTAGTCCACCCTGCTGAATTTCATGAAGATTCCACACTTTTGTAGACACCAGGAAGTCAATGCCTATGTCAAGCTGCTCTTTTCATGTTACCATGGTGGCTATTTGTGGCTAGACCATCATATCACAATTGATCTGACGCTAATCAATCGGATTACAGGGTTGAGTATGAAAGGACCTGATCCACAGGAGTTCTATCTAGGAAAAACCATGGACCGCGCTAGCACTAAAGATCAAGAAAACCTATGGTGATGTTGAGAAGGTGACATGAGGCTACAAGGTATCCTCCATATAGAATGGTGTAGTGCGCCTCTCCTATCAGTTAATTGCAGGAAAGTTAGTAAGGAAGGAATGACCTACACAAGTCACCGACTTTGTCGTTGACCTCGCAGGGAAGTGCGTGGAAGGCCTACAGATGAACTATGTGAAGTACCTGGTGAATCAGTTGGAACTAGATTGCAGAGAAGCACAGGATCAGGGTTATGAATTTCATTTTAGCTGGCTCTTGATCCTTATCACCTTCTTTTCCTGGGAGTTGCCAGAAGGTGTGACCTTCCCAGATATTGAACCTGTTATCACCCCATAAGTTATGGGAATCAACTGGTGACTAAGATATTATCTGTCTTTAGTAATTTTTGTTGACAAATGATTTTTCATTCTGCAAATAATTTGAAAACAAAAAAGAAAAAGAGAAAAGAAAAGAAAAAAGAAAAAGAAAAAAGAAAAGAAAAGAAAAAGGAAAAAGAAAAAGAAGAAAGAAAAGAGGGCATAAAAGAATTGAAATAAAAGCCCCATGCAATAATAGTAACTTGGCCATACCTTTCAAGCATGGCCAAGTTCTTTTTCAATTTAATGTTGATAGGGTAGTGAATGATTTGGCTAAACAGTTTAATCTTAGCCAAAGTGTCTAGGTTAGATTAGTGAATAAATCTGGCCAGACTGTCTAATCCTGGTCAGATATCCCCAGGGTAGAGTAATTTCTTAACCCAACAGTTTAATCTGGTTTAATTGTCATAGGAAACTAGGTTAGAACATAGGTTAGTTGCTTTATTGTTCCATCCCAATAAAACCAGCTTGATGACAAGATTTCATCATGTTCCAGATGCTTAAAAGATGTTTGCTTGAAACCCCATGGTGGTGTCTTTTTGAAATTTGGGGAAAAAACCCATAAAACACACTTATCCTAAGTTTTTTTCCCAGTGCATGTGTTCTCCGCTCCCATTTTCTGCTCCCTACACATTTTGATGGTCTAGATCACGGCACTTAGATCTATGGCTCACAAATCTTTCTGGACCCCCCCTACCGTTCTTCTTTTAACCGGGGGGGGTCTGGAATCGGAAATAAGATTGGCACACATCTGGACGGCCCGGGGACGGGTGCTTAAATCAACGGTCCAGATTGGATTCCGGACCCCCCCATCCGTTCTTCCTTTAACTGAGGGGGGGGTACAGAATGAGTATTAAAGATCACACTAAGATCTACGGCCTGGAAACGGGCATGCAAATCAATGGTCTAAAAAGGTTTTTGGACCCCCCCTGATGTTCTTCTTTTAACCAAAGGGGGCGGGTCCGGAATTGTTATNCCCCCCCATCCGTTCTTCCTTTAACTGAGGGGGGGGGTACAGAATGAGTATTAAAGATCACACTAAGATCTACGGCCTGGAAACGGGCATGCAAATCAATGGTCTAAAAAGGTTTTTGGACCCCCCCTGATGTTCTTCTTTTAACCAAAGGGGGCGGGTCCGGAATTGTTATTCTCCTTTGGTAGGCCCCTGGTTATATGTGGCATCAGCCTATTGGTCCTGAAGTCCCATCCCTCGTCTGCTATTTGACAGCCCTCGTCACTCATGGACGTCATCTCCTACTTGTTCCACTTGCTCCCGAGTTACGTCCCATCCCATAACTACTGTCAGTGCCTACTGTTAGTCCCTTACCTTTTCACTCATGACCAGCCCCTTATTGTGACTTTTACCTCCAATCCCTAGCCTCCACGTCACCCGTCCATATGTTGTGGCCACCGTCACCTGCCATCTCACCCCCAAGTGGCCCGTTGTCCATTTATTATAGGATAACATACCTGTTATCCTGCTGACCTGTCTCCCACGCCCAACCGACCTAGTTTTAAATAAAACTACCGTTTTCCCCCTTCATTCACTATTCGTCCATCGCACCAGAAATTTTACCTCTTACACCTCCATTTCTTTTCCGTCACCTTCATCCACAGTCATTCGACCCCACTAACTTAGTGTTTATTGCAGGTATTGTTGCAGAGATGGCGCCAAAGCCAAGACAAGCAGAAGGAGAGGAGAATCCTTTTCTCCCGCCTCCTGTCGAACTGGAAAAAATACCATTGGTCGACAAAGACAGATTGATCACAGATACCATATGTGATTTTGATTTCTCATACCTCCAGTTATGGCTCAGGGAGGTGTTCCTGGACCAGAGCGATGAAATTGGACTCTGGGAGTCCAATTTGCCCCTGTACCTTTTTCCCCAGATCCACCACTTTCCCGAATTCGCCCTCAAATGCCAAGCTCATTATATTCCTGACTAGAGGGCCATCGTCTCCTCATCCGGAGACGTCCTGTTCTTCATCACTCCCGAAGACATTGACCAAATGATGCAAATTCCCCATGCCGACTCTGCTTCTCCTTTCAACCTAGAAATCCTTACAGAGTTGTATCAAAAGATGACCTTTCCCCAGAGAGCTCAAATATTCGAGCTGTTCCTTCCCACCTCCTCTCAATTCCCTTCCACTAATCCACCTTACCCATCATCCATGTTCTCCACCAAAGTAAACCAGGTCATTTCCTCCCTTTGCGCTCTATTAGGATACTATTCCGACCAGTGGGTAGATGAGCGCATTCTGGATTTTCTATCCATTTTCTCCACTAATGAAAAACCCACCACACAGTTCGATTTTAGTACCTTCTTGGCCGACAATATTCACGAACAGTTCATGAATTTTGGCACGGAAGGCATGTTCATATATTCTTCCATATTGGCCTACATGTTTGTTTTCTATCAAGCAGATAAATTTAGTTTTTCTATGCAGAAAATGGACACAGATGGAAGGCCTCAACCAGTGACATCATGGACATCTTTGTTGAAGCACAACTCCACAGAGTATAGCTTCAAGGCATTCATCGATATTTTCTACCACTATGTGGTAAGCATGTTGAGTGGCAGGCCCGAGCCACGAGTAAATGACGAGGTCTAGAGAATTCTACATCTCTCGGACAACGCAAAGACAGGGGACTGGTACCTGTATCAAAACCACACCGAGATCAGAGTTTTCAGGTGCGAATTGGCACCCTACAGGCTACCAAAGTATGTGCCGGTAAGAATCTTTGTGTTAGAGTATATAAGGAAGATCATGAATTCAGATGACATTCATTTTGTTTCCCTGAAGAAAAAGAAGCAACTGAGAATCAAGGGGTAGATTGGCTCTTTCATCTGCAACAGTCAAGGCACCGGGGAAGAAGATGATAAAATGTTGAAAGAAATGAAATTCTTTATGAGTTTCCCATGGCACTATGATCCATGCGGGATCATTTCAAAAATGTGGGTGAAAAATAAAAACATCCCGTATGTTCATGAGTCCAAGCCCGAGATTGAAAAATTTGCCAATCAGACAGTGTGGATGCCTGACACCTTGGTCGAAGTGGAACAGTAGGTTCCCCCGACCACTGTACTTCCAACTTCCACGCCATAGGTCCCTAAGGAAAAAAGGCCCCGACAAGAATCATCTCCACCTATCATGGAGGTGTCGTCTGAAGAATTCCAGTTGCACACTAAGAGGCCCAAGACAACCATAGTTCCCGGTCCAACCAGAGAAATAGAAGTCCCGCCTACCACAGTGGTCAAACCTGCCATTCCACCCTTCGGGACGGTCATTAATAAGGAAATCACTCCAGTAGTACCAAATAAATCCTCAGGCTCCCCCCTGGACACTCAGTCGAGCAAGACTGAGCCCAAATTGAGCATCTTCGAGAAGTATGAGATGATTAATAAAAAGAATGAGACTCTTACCAGCAGTACCTATGCTCAGTTTCAAAAGCAAACGTCAACTGCGCAGCACAGGCTGTTGTCTTCATTTGACACAGAAAAGGGAAGGATGCACATGGCCTTCCTCCAGGCGTAGGTACCAGACCCCAAGGTAATCATAGACTACAAGAGGGCCACCTTCAAATTCCAGACGAAGGACGTGCACCCAGCAGATCAGATGGATCTGCATAAACAAATAAGGGAGATGGTATTCCATACATTGGCACATGCTTCAGCTTCTGCAGCAAAATTTCAGGTATCATTGAACTATGCTCAGACACAACTCAAGCTGGAGAAGATATCATCTTTCACAAAAGACAACAGAATCAAAACTCTGGAAGAACTGGTCCTCAAGATCATCTATGACCCCTCCAACGTCAAAGTTGTAGAGGAGATGATAAAGAAGAAAATGCAGACATCACCGCTTTAAGGAAACAACTGAAACTCCCGCCCACAGAGGATTCATAGGCGAGAGAGATAGCAAAGAAAGAAGGCGAGAAGGACGAAATGCTCAAGCTTCTCATGGAGAAGAACACCCAGCTCAAAGAAATGGAAGCAGAGATGGAGAAACTACTAAAGGAGAAAGAGCAGCTGAAGTCTATGGAAGCCATTCCATTGACAGTCATCCCAATCTCAGGGACAAGTACAACACCAGTGATAGAAATTCCATCCGCAACACCAGTGACACCACAAGAGGGGACAACCAACCTCACCAAATCCATGGAGAAGATGAACCTGCAAGAGACAAAAATCAACATACTTAAGAAGGAAGTTGAGAACCTCCAAGAACTCAAAATTTCTTTCCAGACCAGTCTCTCCAAAGAAAAGCGGGTAATTGAACAGCTCAAGAAGGAACTACAGCAGCTCCAAAACCAAACAATGGTAGGGAAGACTCTGGTTGAAGTCAAAGAGAATGTATGGATAGACATCACAAAGTCCATAAATGAGATATGGCCCATGATCCAAATTATGTTTGAACAGAATGAGTTGGTCCAGAGGAGCAAATAGGCCATTGAAAAAATCAGAGTAGAATTGGGAGATAGACCAACTCAGGAAAATGATATCATCAAATTCCTCAATTCCAAAACCAGAGAAGAGCTAGAAGAGATGAAGATAGAAGACAGAACAGAGACCATCCTTGAGGTCAAAAGGGTTTTGACCAAGAGAGGATTAATGCTATAGCTCGAAGAAAAGGTTCAGGTCATGGACCAAGGGGTACAAAGGTTCTTCAATAAGATTGATGCTCTACAAAAGAAAGGCCTACCTGGTTTGAAGGTCATTAATGATAAACTAATGACACTCCCAGATTATAAAAAGAGATTGTCTGAAGTGTCTAAGGACAGTTCAAAGTTTTCTAGCATCCAAGAGAGCATCACTGGAAAAGAATTCCTGGATGCCCTTCAGTTGGACATCAGTATCCAACATGAGATCCGATACATATTCCTCACTAAGTATACGGAAATGGATGAAGTGTATCGGAAACTGCTCAAAGTCACTGTGCCTAGTCATCTCAGATGGGAGGAACTCTGCGATCTGCTTGATTAGCAGATAAGCTGTCCAGGTCCAGTCACCTGTCCAGTCAGATGAGGTCATGTGAAGGCTTCATCAACGGTCTACCCGAAAATTCCGCGTGCTATTGCACCAAGTCATCAAACAGTTTTGATTAGTTGAATTAGTTAGTCTAAAAATAGAATTAGCACGTCCTGATCAGTTATGACAGGAACGGTTGTAATTTGAATTATAAATACTTCACCTTTCGAAGTATTGAGGGTGGTTGATTCTCACACCCTGACGCTATCAGACTATATTATTTTTGAAGAGATCTGGCATTAATAAAAAGGAGGCACTTTTACAGGATTCTTGCGTGTATTCACGGTGATGTTTCTTTTCTAAGTTGAATGTTCTTCTTGCATTGTGATCATATTGTTTTCTGAAACTAATCTTTAAGAGTAACGTATGTTGCAGGATTTATCTTAGATACCCTGTTCCCGACTCTAAAAGATTTTAATGTTTATCTTCTGATGTTTCGATTAAGAAATTTTTAAATGCTTCTTATTTGAATATATCTTTCTCATTTTTTCTTCTGTCCATCATTTAAGCTATTAAAAGATCCAGTGAGTATATTATCTCACCCTGTGGAAGTCTTCTTTTCTCGTTTCTGGTTATATTTCATATTTAGTTAAATACAGACCCCATAGCTCAATGGAGGTGTAGACTGTCTCAACCAAATTCAAACATACTTTGACAACAAACCTGCACATTTTCTTTACCTAGCCTAATATCTAAACTAAAAACATAGCTAAATCATATAGAGAAATCCCTCTCTGAATATGGAAGGGCTAGATCCCAGCTTTAAAAGTGGTTGGATAAAGTTACCTTTGTAGATTTCTTCTGTTTCAACCTATAGGAAATTTACCAAGTGCTAACAGAACCATTTGAATTGTTGGCCATGAAGTTCGCTACACTTTGGTATTCAAACGATATAAAGAAACGGTGGAAGTCGATCGTTGTTTTTCATACCTATTACCTTCAGCTGAAGAGAGCCATAGAATCTGAGCCTTTCATGACTCTGAACACTCTACACCAATTTCGTCCCCTGATGAAGTTCAACGTAGATCGGCATTTCATTTACATTACAATGCGAGCAGATGAACATAAGAAAAAGCTTCAGTCATACTACAAGCTGACAGAAGAGGACCTGGAGGAGATCGCTAAGGATTGGTCAGTAGACCTCCTTATTTCAACATACCCTTCTGATATATCCAACATTCATAGCCCAGAAACTACGCATGATACACCCAGACCCAGCAGGAAAAAGAAGACTGAAGAGGCCCAAGAATTAGGCAGTGCCTCAGGAAATACTACTTTGATATCACCTGACCGAGGGGTTGATGATGAATTAGAAGAGATAAACGACAAAGAGGTTGAACAAAAGTAAGGATAAATCGAAAGCCACCATGACCAAGATGTAGACTGTCCTCACCTCTGATGACTTTGACTTCCTCATAGCAGCCCTGCACGATGCTTCGCTAGAAATAACAGAGAAAAAAGAAGACAAGCAAGAGAAAATGTATGATAGAATTGAAGTAGAGCTCTGAGGGGTACAAAAGGCACTATAGTCCAGCCGCACAGTCTCCACTGTGCCACTACCATCATGAGAACTTGATTTGGGAGATGAGCCAGCCCAACTCCACTGACTAGCTGATACATTCGAAGCTCACCTTTGATGACCACAAGAAGAAATAGAACAAGCCACCCATACCTTAAAGCAAGTTCAAGGCATACTCGTAGAACAATGCAATGTTTCCTAATAGGAAAAGCTTTCTCTCCAAGTGAAGTTCGATGAAGAGAAAGCACAAATGCAACAAGGAAAGGAACAGTTGCTCACAGAGAAACTCAAAGTAAAAGAAGCAGTCAACAGAGCACTTCTCTCTATGACAGTCTTAGAAATAAAAGAAGAAGACCGAGTCACGCATCAACTGGAGAAGCTTGCAGAAGCTATCCAGCAACTACAACAAACCATCACAGACTTAAAGGTACGCATAGTGCCTGAGACCCCGCAAGATGTAAGGGATCAAAGAGAAGAAACTTATTGAAGCGCAGTTGAGAGACTAAAGGCCTTTGCCATGGAATGCAAGAAGCTGAGTGATCACAGTGCCCATATGTATGAGCAACTCACCAAGAACCCAGAATTTTAGAAACTGGAGTCACAGCTCCAGGAAACGAAGCGGGAAGCAGAGACAATACAGGTGCAATTGAAGCCCCTGTCATCTATGGAAAGAATGAGAATATCCCAGGAGCAGTGCACTTCCCAGCAACAGATCCACACTATCCACAGTAGAGTTACGAAAGTAACTCAGAAAATCCAACCTGTACAAGATAAGGCTTACCAATTGTTCACAAAGGTTGAAGGCCGAGGAGAAGAACTGGAGCAGGTTGTCACTGTAGCTGAACAATGCCTGGAGGGACCTATCAACAAGGAAGTCATCCAATAGTTCGTTGAACAAGAGGCTGTGGAACAGAAAAAAGCACAAGCAGCTCAAGCTAGGCTCGAGGCTTTAGAAGCAGAACTAGTCAGATCAAAGTGACTCGGGATGAGTCACAGGTGAGTGTTGGGGGCCTATTGGCCCTTGACCAATTTTTGTGGATACTTGGTCATGTTTGACCTATTTTGGGGACCTCGACAAGATGTCAAAGATGAAGCAGAGATCGCAGGATCTCGACCCATTTTTGTGTCCTTTTGGGGTTTTAGGATTATGTAATGGGTATGGGATGTCAGCCCATGGGTTTACCCATGCTTAGGCCCACTTTTGTAATGTATAAATAGATGTCTAGGTGATGTAAGGAGTAGGCATATAGGTAATGTTGCGCTAAGTGAACGTATGGTTTGTATATGCTTTGTGCATACTGTGAGAGTCTTGCAAAGCTAAGTGCAAGTGGTTGTAATAGATTGTGGAAGGATTTGTGTTGCAATGCAAGGAAGGAGGATCTAGCGAGGTGTGCATATTTCCTATCCTCTGCGGAATGAGACTTGGATGCTTTGTGCCTATATGAAGCTTGACCGAAGATAATAAAGAAGAGAAGAGTTGGTGGACGTAGCCCCGGGGTGGGGGTGAACCACGTATATGATGTGTTTCTCTGCTTTGTGTGATGTCTTGATGTGTGTTGATGTCTTTATTTGCTAAGTTATTTGATATAGATGAATAGATTTGTTTATTATTTGTGCTAACGATGTATATGGATGTTATATCTGACCTATGTGAATGTGCTTAGTGTGTGAATATGTTAGATATGACATGTTCCTTTTATGCTAAGTGTTATTTGATGTGGATCTAGTTGAATACTTCGATGCTCTATAATTAGGGTTTGTCTGCGCTATTACTAAGAACTGAATACTAATAAAGGTTTGATGCTAAGTACTTTGTTAAATACTAGAATCACAGATCCATGTCCCAGCTAAGGTTGCAGACATCTAAGTCATGCAACCACCCCTGCCTCTACCTCGAGTGAGACTTCATCTTCTTCGCAGGTGTTTCCGAAAGGGTCGGTAGTTAGGGTTTTGTTGGTGTGTTGTTGTAGTGTTGAACCTTAGGTATTCCCCTGTGCCAACAATATTCCATGTCTAGGACCCGTGGACCTTGAGACATGATCTCCTTAGTTATGCCTAGGATAGGGGATAACATATAGCTCCAACTTGGGGATGTGTGCTCATCGTAGAGCGCATGAGAACCTCAATATCTCTGGTATGACATATTCATGTTAAATCTCAACAAAGGATATTAGTAATCCTTAGGGTGGTGATATCACCCCTTGTTCATATATGATATAATAAAAAAATAAAGGGCCTCTTTATTCTAGCATATAATCACGAGCATACATATATACATAATGAACAAAAGAATATGGAAATGCAACTACAACTATGTTATCATGATATGCAGATGGTATATAAAACGGATGCAAATTCCTACCTAATCTAACTTACCTATGAAGTCAAGTCTCTACCCGTGATGGGGTTTGAGGAGGCGTCCACTAACTAGTAATGGATGTTTTCTCCCTTCGAGTGTAGATAAATAGTAGGCATCATTGTCTAACTTCATTCTAATTCTGAAATGTCCAAGCCAAAATTGTGCATTGCCTTTAATATTCTTAGGCTCACCTTTCTTAGTGTCCCACATCCATATCATATCTCCCTCTTGATATTCTCTTGCTTCAAACTTTGTTATTCCTTGTATAACCCTAGTGTATTGTTTTGAGAGAGGAGGGTGGGATTCAGCTGTAAGGACTTCCAGTTGACTTGGTTTAATTAATACATCATCATCCCCTTTCTTTAGTAACTTGACAGATCCAACTTCTATGTCCTTATATTTATCTAAGAGTTGTTGATACTCTTTTTTCTTTGGCCATTATATCTCATCAAAATCTTCCTATGAAGTGAAAGGAAAATCCTCTAGAGAAAAAATAAGAAGGTTTTCCTTAATTGGCTCATGTGTTTCATTGATCTTAGTATCATTGTTAATTTCTTGTACATGGACCTTGGCCATTGGTATATTTGGAAGGCATGCAATTGTCCCATTTTTCAGAGGCATGTTGATGTAAGTTAAATCCATCTCTAATGTACCACCCAACATTGCAGCGAAATGCCTGGACAAAATCATCCCCCATACATCAGGGACATCTACCACCACAATATCCATATGGATCACTCTCTCAAGATATTTAAAAAGGTGTGCTTCAACGTTCTCAACTACCCCATGAGTGGGTATAGCCCTAGATTCAAAACCGCACACATTCCTATAAGGTCATGTAGCCTTTAGGACTACTTTCTCCATGACTTCCAAAGACATCATGTTGGCACCTGCTCCTGAGTCAAGAATACAGTTATTGAGACATTTGTTATTTACTAGCAATGACATAAATAAGGGTGGGTGTCCATCATATTGAACCCTAAAATGGTCTTCTTGTAACATAATAAGAGAGTCTTGTGGTTCATCCAACACATTGAAAAACTTTTCAAACCTTTCTTTCATGTATGGAACCTTGATAAATTCCTTCAATGGGATGGCTACATGCATTTTGGCTAATGCAGCTTCCAAGTAAAAATTTAAGTCAATCTTATCAGTCTTAGAAGAAGTTTTAGGGAGGAGTATGTTCATAGGTGGAGGTTTTGGTTGTGAAGTTGTAGGTCTAGTAGAGAGAGGTTGGTTCATTCACTCTTTCCTAGTATACACTTGGAATTCTTGTTTCTTCAACTTCTCTCTTGACTCTTGATCAAGGCTATTGATTACCTCCATCCTACGCCTCCTGGGTGCTTCCTTTTTGCCTTCTTCATGTTCTTCAGGTGTGATATTAAGAAAATATTGTGGCTCCTCAATGGTATGGTCGATAATGTTGACTTGATCATGTTAACCATTATTTAGAGGGAATTCATACTCCCAATGTGATTCTCTACATTGGAAACACCATGGGTTTTCCTCAACCATGTTTGTAGGGGTTAAAGTGTTAGGGACCTCTTGATCGTTCTTAGGCTTGAAACCTTGACTACCCCTTTGTAATTTCACCTTATAAGGAGGTATGCGAGCTTTTTGTTGGGATATTTCTAGATTGACAATCATATTCATCATTAACTCTTGCGTTTTTACCATTCCATCTACAATGAATTGTAGCTTTTCCAAGATGGCGCCAATATCTAAGGTAGCCTCAGCATTATGGACCACTTTGGGTTTGGCATTTATCTATACTCTTGGGGCAGAGAAAGGTTCTAATTTGGATGATTATAGGTTATTTTCAATCTTCATAGCCATCTCATGGGCTTCTTGGATTGTTCTAGGAGCTTTGTATCTGATAAAGAAACCCATTGGTCATGTAAAGGCTTTGGTGTAAAGAAAGAGAAGAAATTTGTTTGAAGGGTGGTGTCTTGAGAAGATTTGTTGTACTAGCCTCTCAAATTTGTCATGAAATTCCCTATCAGTTTCATTCTCAGCCTTTATAATGTTGTTAAGCCTTGTTAGAAACATGTTGGGTTCCTCTTTGACACTCAATATTTTAAGGAATTCTTCCTCTAACTTATCCATGGATTTAATACTAGCATCATGAATACCATTATACCATCTTCTAGTGCCATCATATAGGGTAGCATAAAACAACTTCGTTGCCAAATATTCATCATCATCACTGATGGGATGAAGTTGGAAAAAGGCCCAGAAATTTCTCATATGGTCCTATGCATTGAGTATCATTACTAGTGAACTTAGGCAACCACTTGTCATATCGAGGTGGCATTGACCTAGGGTATCCAGAAATGTTTGTCATGTCTAAGGGCTTAAAAAGTTTGGATGACCATTGTTTTTGGTTGTTAACTTGATTTCGATTATGGGTTTGAGTCTCAACATTAGACATTGTTTTTAAGGTAAGATTGCCTCCGAATAATGATTTTACTACATGAGAGTCTTAGGGGGGCTTTCTTCTGTAAGACTTGGGAGGATTGGTATATCTCCCTGAACTTTGTGGAGTTGCTAGATAATCTTCTTGAAATTATCAAAGGGGTGAGGGGATCACCCTCAGTGGAGTCACCAGGTAAGCTATGTAAATGAAGGATTTGGATAAAGGATTATCGGAAAAGTGTGTTTGAGTAAGATTGACTTAGTGTTCCCCAACAATGGCACCAAAAATGTTATCGCACAATCTCTACTTGCCCAAAGCCCAAGGAAAGTGAAACAAGATTGGGCATAATAAGGGGGTGACCTATCATTATCACCTTAATAGGAAACCCCTTTCTGTTTAGGAGTATGTTAATATTACCCCAAGGGAGACATCCCTAGTGACCTAAAGGGCTGGTGAAACTAAACCAAGGATGCAAAGATAACCCCCATCTCACTAGTCACTCAAGTCAAAAGGTATTACTAAGTTTTATGTCTTAAGAGATCAAGAAAATGTAATGGATGAAGTGTACCTTCCTAGAACAAGACAACAAGAAACAATATGGAAGTTTCAAGTACAAAATGATGTTAGTGCTTCAATAAGACAATAAACCATTGAAATGTATTCTAGCTGATATAAAATTGTAGCACAATGAAGTTTTACAACAACAAGAAGTATTTTATAACAACTGCAATAAATATTCCTCAAAATTGCTTGAAAAGAAAATGAAAAGACAACATTTACTAAGAATAATGATAATCAAATGTCACAAGAAAATTTAGAAGTGTTTAGCTAGCATCTAATGTAGATAATGAAAAACATTTGATGCTTCAAGATGGTTGTAGAAGTGATTGTAACAACAACAAGGTAGGGTTAGTTTACTAGGCTAGGTTAGTGTTAGTTTTAGTTAGTGAAAGCTAGAAAGGTTAAGGTTTGAGTGTTGATTTGATCTCTCAACAAAATAATTGTAAGGACTCGCTCCTTTGAGGGGCTATGGAGTCAAAAGTTCAACAATATTCATTTGGAGTAAGCAACAAAATGATTATGTTAGAAGAGTAGTAACTTAAGTCTTCTTACGATTAAATCTTTAGGGAGGTGAGCTACTAGAGAGTAGGCACTTCTAGGCCCTAGTAGTTTTCCTCCTTCTTAGATAATTTAAAGAAATATTTAGATGCAACAATGATTGATCAAGGCTTCTAAAGTGGTATMACTTTAGGGATTTAGAAGTTCGTCAAAATTAACCACCYTAGCAAAGACTAACAAATGTAGAGAAAAGAAGTAGTATCTTAAGTTCTTCACTCCTAGGGTTTGTCAAGMAAKMAAATTCATAATATTTAACATGAATAAGAAAATAGACCATAACCATTCAAATGARATGRMAATTCYAGRTTTACTTACWTCRCAAGGAATAATMAAGCYAKGAAACCCTAGATTTCCAAGTAACTTTACCAAAAAATGATCCAAGTTGCATGTAGAAGACTCCAAGTGAGGTGCGCCTCACAATTTCARCCAATAAAACCCTAAGTAGGGAGAAAAYTTTAGTCCACTTCTATCCAAGTGAGATTTGTTATGTAAAAATGAATGTACTTTATGTTTATTTATACAAAATTTGTGACCTTTAATTAATTTTAGGTCAAAATAAGGCCGACCTCGCCAATTTACAAATAAATTCAAATTTGGCATAAATAAAATTAATAAGCATCTAAATAAACCTCCAAGGGTGATGTCATGCCATTCTATGGTGACGTTGAGGCCCTAAGGTGGAACGTTGAGCCTAAAAGGTAGGGTTCTTAACCTTTAAAGGCCCTAGATGAAGCCCACACATGCGACTAAGCTCATAAATGCCTCCAAAAAAAAACCTATCTCTAGATGACGTCCAGTGTCATGATGGTGACGTCCTGGACCTTCAAGGGCCAACATCCATGAAGAAGAGAAAGATCCCCCTGGGTCTAGGTCTGCCAGGGTGCCTCCAAAGGAAACATCCTTCTTTCTTCCTGGTGCAAATCTTCAATGTCTTCTTACCCCTAGCTAGGGTTACAACATCCATGTATGGGCTTACCCCAGTGGAGGTCATACCTTAAGTCACATGTTTCTTATATGTTTATGGTCATAATAGGTCAGCTCATGATGAGACCTCTTATCCATCAACTAGTACCTTGAGTGTTTATGTATCTTATGGGTCCCCTTTTCTTACTGAAAAGATTTTCACTACTTTCTCAGGGATCCCTGGGCGAAGCATCTCAAATGTTTCAATATTGGCTTTTAACTCTTGCTAACTACTTTTACCCACTAGGCCTTTAGTCCCTTCTTCCCACAAGCTAAGGTACAACCCTTCCTAGTGTAGCCAATCCCAATGCCCAAAAAATGGTAGGGGAGATGAGAGGAATAAACATGGAAAGTGGTAAGTATGGAGGGAACAGACAATGACCTTTCACAAACCCACCCAGTGGCAACCCATCCTATAGGGAGATCAACTTACTAGGGCACCATGTCACCCTTCGAGGTATGAACAAGGAAACGAGCATAATTTCCTAGAAAACGTCATGAATGAAGAAGAATTCAATGAAACATATTCAAGTGCTTAAAAAATCAGAGTGACACATACCAAGATACCCGAACTCATTATCTCATGGAGCAAGAGTTACTGCTACTTTAGGACCATGCTAGTGGGATGGATATTGTTGTTGTTGATAAATGGACTGCACTGAAGAAAAGAGGGGCCCTTCAGGGCCATGCTTAAGTTGTTTGTCTCTCAGTACTCCATGTCTAAGACCTATGGGCTTCAAGACATGATCTCCTTAGCTATCCCTAGGCTAGGGGATAACAAGGTCATTTGCATAGATTGTGAGAAACTCATATGTAAAAATATTTTCCTTTTGGATTAATATATATTTCCTATATATTGCCTCAAGTATGAGCATTTCGGTAGGGTGGTGGACCCCTTTCCTCTTTGAAGGTTTTGACCACTTAATATACTATGTGCTTATATTTGATTTGTCCGTATAAGCAGTTCCTTAATATGTTCCACTTCTGTGGAAATACACTATTATCAAACTAATAAAAAATTGATTATGCTCCCTAAAATAAAAATGTAAAAAGGTAACAATAAAAAATAGCTATTATTAAGATCTAGAAGCTAATAATAATAATAATAATAATAGAAACAACACTTTATAGAGTTTAAGTGGGTTTAACTATTAAGAACATGGATTTCCTTCTTTAAAATCATATTTTAATTAATATTTTTTGTTTGTTTGTTAGTTTGTCTGTGACATGTGGGACTAACCTGTGGCTAAGAAACCGCGACTCAGGGGCATCTAAGCCATCAAAATCACTCGGGCATCGCACTTGGCTTGAGCCACACCAAACCTTAACATGGCTAGAGTTTTTGTCCCCGCGGGTTTCGAACCAGTGACTTTAACATCACGGAGTGCCTTAACACCACACTCCATCACCGACTGTCCTACACCTCAGGAACGATTTTAATTAATCTTATACATAATTTAATTTTTTCATTAAAAAATTAAAAAAATTATAATTACTAGAATTTATAGATTAATTTATTAGTATGATTACGTGAACTTGACATATCTCTCTTCAAGAAGAACTAGTATCTCTTAATATAAAAACGTAGTGTTCAAACAGTAAAAACCGAGTCATTAAATTTTGAATATGCACTAATTAAAAGTATATGTGATCGAAGTTAATAAAAAACAACAGAGTCAGTAGTAAATCAACTATTCAGGTGCTATTTAGTGGTTGATTTTTTAATATGGAATAATTCAGTAAACGACAAACAAATTTCTAATCACTGTTGAGTTTTCAATATGAAATAATTCAGAAAGTTCCAGTAACAGTTGAGTTTTCAATATGGAATAATTCAGTTTTCAATATGGAAAAATCAAGTATATGAAAAAGTATATGACAAACAATGGTGTCTGTAGTGAATCAACTATTCATGTGCTCTGTGTTCGTAGTAGGGAATGGCTATAACTTCGCTTAGATGATCCATTCCTCTTTATATCAATTTTTATGAGGGAATTATCCGCCTACTTCACCAAATAATAAAAGGTCTTCATTCTCATTATTATGACTGTGAATCTTACACGACTCTTTGATTACGGAATCTAAATTTAAACATGATATTATGTTAAAAAATATCCTCCTAAACAAATATGTCGTTTTGATTAAAATGATACAACTTAGACTGTGTTTTCAGACAATCAGACAACTTAGTCTGGATTACTGAGGTGAACACTTGGTTGTGCACCGCGTGAATGGTTGGTGACTATTGACTTCATCGTTTAAAAGTGACATACACGGTGTTTTCATAAGCCAATGCATTTTCAAATATCGTTTGAGACAGCTTAGTAGAGGATGATTGAGGTGATCACTTGGATGGACACTCGGTGAATGATCCCATATACTACGTTTTCATACATTTTGATTAATCGTTCTAGACAACTTAGTAGGGGTAAGTGAGGTTAAGGTTTGAGTGTTGATTTGATCTCTCAACAAAATAATTGTAAGGAATAGCACCTTTGAGGGGTTATGGAGTCAAAGTTCAAAAACATTCATTTGGAGTAAGCAACAAAATGATTATGTTTATCTAAGTAAAGAATAAATATTAGAAGACTAATAACTTAAGTCTTCTTAGGATTCAATCTTTAGGGAGGTGAGCTACTAGAGAGTAGGAACTTCTTGGCCCTAGTGGTTTTCCTCCTTCTTAGATAATTGAAATAAATATTTAGATGCAAAAATGACTGATCAAAGCTTCTAAAGTGTTATCACTTTAGGGCTTGAGAAGCTTGTCAAAATTAACCACCTTAGCAAAGTCTAACAAATGTAGAGAAAATAAGTAGTATCTTAAGTTCTTCACTCCTAGGGTTTGTCAAGAAAGAAATTTCATAATCTTTAAAATGAATAAGAAAATAGACCATAACCATTCAAATGAAATGACAATTGCATATTTACTTACTTCGCCAAGAATAATCAAGCCATGAAACTCTAGATTGCCAAGTAACTTTACCAAAACATCATCTAAGTTGCAAGTAGAAGACTCCAAGTGAGATGTGCCTCACAATTTCAACCAAGAAAACCCTAAGTAGGGCACAAATTTTGGTCCACTTCTCTCCAAGTGAGAGTTTTTATGTAAAATTGAATGTACTTTATGTTTATTTATACAAAATCTTTGACATTTAATTAAGTTTAGGTCAAAATAAGGTCGACCTGGCTAATTTACAAATAAATTCAAATTTGAAATAAATAAAATTAATTATCATCTAAAGATACCTCCAAGGGTGATGTCATGCCCTTCTAGGGTGACGTTAAGGTCCTAAGGGTGAACGTTGAGCCTAAAAGGTAGGGTTCTTGGCCTCCAAAGGCTCCAAATGAAGCCCACACGTGCCACTAGGCTCATAAATGCCTCCAAAATGAAAACCCTAGGTCTGGATGATGTCTAGGGTCATGATGGTGACATCCTGGGCCTTCAAGGGCCAACATCCATGTGGAAGACAAAGATCCACCTGGGTCTAGATTTGCTAGGGTGCCTCCAAAGGCAGCGTCCTTTTTTATTCCTAGTGCAAATATTCAATGTCTTCTTACCCCTAGCTAGGGTTACAACATCCATCTGTGCAATTTAATCCCCCATGAAGGTTCAAGCTAATCATTCCCTCAGGTGTACCTGTTCACTAGGCAAAGTCCTGCAACAACAATGAGTACGCCCTCCAGGGGTTCATAAGTCACGGGGATCATAACATGTAACTCACATCCAATAATTAAATTACCTAAACATGTGCATCAAACCCACCTTTAACCCATAAAAATGCTCAAAGATGTTATGCAATTTGACAAGTTAGGTTTGGAGAAGGTCTAGGGCATCCTATTGGGATAACCTCTCTTAAGTTTGGGGTGTTTCCCAAGTGGTATCTAGTCCATATCATGTAAATGTATGAGGTGGTATGGGGTAAGTGTTTGGGCATATAGAGTGAATGTGATAATAGGGAAATGTAAAATCTTACCTATGGGTGCATTTGTAGAGGGAGAGTTACACCTTGTCATAAATTTTATTGTTTCCTAGGCCATTCATTTCCTTTTACTCTTATCTTTATTTCTTTTGATATTTTGTTTGTGTTCTTTAAAGGAAATAGTTGAGGGCCACTATCCTAGCTTGATAACCATAGGTGACAGTGTTCTCCAAAAACATTTCATGGATATGAGAAGGATGGCTTGTGATGAGACCATTTTTCTCTTGGCTATGCCACCAAGAGTCACTACCCTGGTTTGGTGACCAGATAGGTGGTAGTGTCATACTGCTACATGGTCATGGTCATAATAGGTCGTCTCGTGATGAGACCTCTTATCCATCAACTAGTACCATGAGTGTTTATGTATCTTATGGGTCCCCTTTTCTTACTAAGAATATTTTCACTGCTTTCTTGAGGATCCCTGGGCGAAGCATCTCAAAGGTTTCAATATTTTCTTTTAACTCTTGCCATCTACTTTTACCCTCTGGGCCTTTAGCCCCTTCTTCCCACGAGGTAAGGTATAATCCTTCCTGGTGTAGTCAATCACAATGCCCAAACAAAGGTAGGGGATATGAGAGGAATAAAAATGGAAAGTGGTAAGTATGGATGGAACAAATGATGACCTTTCACAGACCCACCCAGTGGCAACCCATCCTAAAGGGAGATCAACTTACTAGGGCACCATGTCACCCTTCCAAGTATGAACGAGGAAAAGAGCATAATTTCCAAGCAAACGTCATGAAATGAAGAAGAATTCAATGCAACATATTCCAGTGCTTCAAAAATGAAAGTGACATATACCATGATACCCGAACTCATTACCTCATGGAGCAAGACTTATTGTTTATGATGATAAATGGAATGCACTGAAGAAAATAGGGACCCTCTAGGGCCATGCTTAAGTTGTCCAACTCTCGGTACTCCATGCCTAGGACCTATGGGCCTCGAGACGTGATCTCCTTAGTTATCCCTAGGCTAGGGGATAACAAGGTCATTTGCATAGATTGTGAGAAACTCATATGTAAAATATTTTCTTTTTGGATTAATATATATTGCCTGAAGTATGAGCATTTTTGTAGGGTTATGGACCCTTTTCCTCTTTGAAGGTTTTTACCACATAATATACTATGTGCTTATATTTGATTTGTTTGTATAAACAGTTCCTTAATATGTTCCACTTATGTGGAAATACACTATTATCAAAATAATAAAATATGATTATGCTCCCTAAAATAAAAATGTAAAAAGATAACAATAAAAAATAGCTATTATTAAGATATTATTAAGATAATGAATTTAACTATTAAAAACATGAGTTTCCTTCTTTAAAATCATATTTTAATTAATTTTATAGTTAATTTAATTTTTTCATTCAAAAAATATAATTACTAGAATTTATAGATAATTTATTTTTTTCATTAAAAAATTAAAATTTTTATAATTACTAAAATTTATAGATAAATTTATAAATTTATTAGTATCATTACGTGAACTTGACATATCTCC
>SNQJ01S0117116.1:23180-48175 GCA_010110895.2 Picea sitchensis
GACAAACTTGGGTATGTCTGATGGTAATTTCATGGGTATTACCAACTATGTGAGTTGATGGTTGATGGGTTAATTTTTCAATCAAGATAGATCCAATAAATTCAATGTCACTAAGAAAGACAAATTTTAATGGATTAATGATGGACATTGTGGTCCTAATGGAATTATAGACCCCCCCATACTACTATCCTCGAGGACATTGATGCCCCCAGAGATGGTAGAAGTGTTGTTCACAAAGCCAAACCTAGGATTAAATTTCCAACCAAAAGTAAAACCAGTGTTAGCTATTGTTGGACTACCTAGGGGTATACTAGAAATAGGTGGGAACCCACTCCCAACAGTAAAACCAAGGATTTTTCCTCTACCGAAAATGAATCCAGACATAGGCACTAATGGATTGACAGTGGGAATACTAAATATTGGTAAAATAGTGGAAGGAAGAGATGTGATGAGTGACATTCCCCAAAGGGAACACCTGATGTCTGAGGTATAGAAATGTAAGTATCTATCCCACTAACTAGTGGAATGGAGATGGCCATTATGACTCCTCTAGTCACGTTAGGGGATGTGGGAATAGTTCCTCCAATATTGGATGATCCACTAATTCTTGACATCATGTGAGGATTGCTAAAATATGAAAAAGGATCACTAAAATGATGTCCACCTAATTGACTAAGTAAATGGTTTAAAGGCTCTATGATGTGGGATTTCCTAATGAAGTGGGAAATCCCACTCATGAGCCAAGTTCATACACAAAGTGCTAAATGAAAACTTAGATTGAACTTTTATATTCTTTTCAAGTGCAAATTAAGTCAATTTTAGCGATGAAAAATATTTTGCAATATCAAATACTAAAGATTGGGGAATGAAAAACCTGGTAATGATGTGGGATTTAAGAAAAGAAAACACATGGTTTTCATTTACTATTTTCAAAGGCACAATTTTTATAGCAAGATTTTCCTCACCCTATGAAATCTCGCATAGAAGGCCTTTTTCCATTTCCGTATGTAGACTTGAAGTCCCTTTTTGCAAATCCCAAAGCTAAAAACATGATTTGTCCAAATACAACATCCATATACACAAGTTGCACCACTACAGCCCGTGTACATCGGGAAATGTGCCCAAAATTGAAAAATGGTGTCAGGTTTCCATGTCACATCATGAGATCAATGATCCTTGACCTTCCATATACTAGAAACATTATGACTCGGCCCTTCAGCTCCACTTGAAGGCTATAAATGGGCCAAATACGAGCTATGGAAAAGAGGAGAAAGAATACAACTTTGAGAGAAAAGTTACTCTGGGGAAATTGTTCACTTCACATTGAGTCTGCATCCCTTTGTCCTTAAGTCTGAACACATTGTTCAACCCCCAAGCTCTTCCCTTATTGATTAATAAATTCATTGTATCTCTTATATGAGCTTGCCTTTGGTGAAGGATTGAAGTGGTGGAGGCCCAGCTGGAAGGAACTTAGTTTCTCGGTTCTAAACCGTGTCGACACGGAAGTTTGTAACTCATTCACTTTTGTTGATTATATCTTAATATAAATACTCTTTTCTCATCCAATTAATATCTCAAAAATATTTGAATTATTATTCCATGGGCATATTTGTTATGAATGTTGATGGATTATGCTATTGAATGTCCTAACATCATATATTATCACCATATGCTTGCGTTGCTTGGTTGTTGAGGACTAGTTGCAGGTATATTGCTTTGGGTCAAGTGCTCAATGGTGGACTTCATCAAACATATGGACGAGGTAGACCTCTTATATTGTCTTGTTAGCATATTTGTTTATATAGCATACTTAATATTAGAGTTAATTTCTGCAGTCATTTTTGTCTATTATGGTTTACCCCTAGTCATGGAGAGATTTTCCTCGTAACAGAATTGGCGACCATACTAGGGATTGAATATTCTTTTTTAGGGTTTGGAGTTTTTTTCTCCCTAGATTTCTCTGGTTCATATTGAGTTTCTTGTCGTATGATTTCTTGACAGCCTTTGTTCACTCCGAGTCTGAGTTTTTTAGCCTTCTCCTTAGCCTAGCTTTGTTTTGACACATATACGTGAGTTTTTTCTTGACAGTCGCATACATATGCGTGTTGTACTTCTCAAGCTGTGTGCATACCCTCTTATCCCTTTAACAATCACGTACATCAACCTTTGTTGCTTGATTGTTGGGTTTGGTGGTTGTTGGGTAGGTTTTGATGATTGTTGAGTCTTCTTGGGTCTCTGTGGTGACTATTAACTGTCTATGGAATGACAAGAAACCTGTCTTTGGTTGAATTTTTGGGCGGTGCCTTTCTCATCATATTTTCATTTTGATTGTCCTTGCACCTTGGGTTGGGTTTTTTTCTCCTTTATTTCCTACTTGGGTTATCTTTTTCTATACACAGTAGAGTCTTTATATCAATATGTTGTTCAGTCCTTCCATTTTCATTCTCTTATAATGAAAATACAAAAATATTAGGCATTTTACATTGATTGGCATTTTGATATCTTGAGTCTTTTGTCTTTTATCTTAGTTCATGTAAAGAAAGATTGCATTTTATTTAGAATTGCAGAATTGAATTGAAAATTGCATTTTTGAAAAACATATCATTTATTGGAAATTGGAGTTAGGACTTTGCATTGCATTCATATTTATTTATTTTACTTGCTGAGTCATAACATCACTAGTTTCATGAACACACCTTTTGAGTAAGCAAGGCCATTAAAATTAACGTTATAATTTAAAATTGATTAATAACGATTTTATTTTCTAGGGTGCACAAAGTAGATTAGGATTTAGAGTCTTGGAATAGGATTTTGTGAGAAAACTTCTCCATGGATATTAAATCAATATATGTGTCGGACTAAGGGAGTGGAGAAATCCATTGTATAATTGGTAATATCAGGAGGCTCTGCTTACACTGGAGTTAAGCATGAGGTTGCATGAGGTTGGTTGAAGGGATATCCCCTCGATACCTTCTTAGCGTCAGATATATTTATGGGGATCTATTTGTATATGGGGATCTTGATAGTTCCCTTACCTCCATGAGAGGTGATGCTTTTAAGGTTTCGAGATTTGCTACCCTGCCCATACGGTGGATCTGAATTATGATTGTTCGCATGTGCATCAGTTATACCATGGTTTCTTAGTTGCTTGACTTAGGTACCACATAGGTTACTTAAAGGGGTTATTCTGTAGGTACCCTAGGTCAGGTAAAAGTCAGACAACACACAACATTTATGGAGGATTACCTCTCTAGGGGGATCTGACTGATTGGTTGCTAATCCCATGAGGACCCTTATAACTAATTATGTTTCCTCCAATACTTAGCAGTAGAGTCCAGGGCCCTCTTGGGCGAGGAATACCTACTTTATAGAGGGAGGTCCCTTTTAGCCACTTTATCCTATTTGTGTGCATATTGGTCATTTGATTATTTTTGGTGTGCTCTTTGATTATTAGTTGGCCTTAGGACTTGTTTTTTATATATTGAATCTTGAGTCATCGTGGAGTCAGACCATCTTCACCGCAGGTCTCGCTGCTTGTTATAGTTACCAACACATTTTGAGTCTTCACCTTCTAAAAGGCATAGAGTTATTAAACGTGGTACACACACCTCCACTTATCAGACTTGTGATTCTACAAGGATGAGTACTGAACCGAATCATCAAGATACTGGGAGCCCTTCGACTCCCACACCTACTATAGTTAATGGTACCCCTTCAACTCCTTCAACCACAATGGTTGTAGTACCGGGGTCACCTATCATCATCGTTTCCCTTCCTATAGTGAACACTCAACCTGTTGCCACAAACCCATTTGGGTCACTTGGTCATTCATCGGGCTATAATGTTTAGTCCATCCCTATGGCCTCTAGTCCCTTTTCCTATGGTATGACAAATTTTACTTCGCATTTTTCAAACTCCATCCCAGTCGCTTGCCTTAATTCTAGCATTGGACTTGGGGGCACAACTCCTCCTTATACTCCATTCTCATTTGGTGGCACTCATGTCCCTCAAACGACTCCTATCATGGGAGCCATTCCTTCTTTTAACCCCGGGCTAATCTTGTTACTTCTGGATGGAGTAACCAACCTGGCAGAAAAGATATTGCTTATGGTTTGTACTTTACACCCACCTCCTTTGTACCGATTCCGACTAACATGTTTGGCATGATGAATTCACCTCTATCCTCCGGATTCACATCCAGAGGAGGTTAGTTTCACACCTTGGGAAACCCCCAACCCAGAGCCACTCCAACTAAGGGAAGGTTTTATAACCCTCATTAGAACATTCCTACTGGAATGACTCCCAACGAACCCCTTATGAATCAGCCCGGAGGAGGGTATTACAATCCTGGATGGAGCCATGGTGCTTACCAGAACCCTGTATGGGCTGCAATTCCCCAACCACAATCTTTCCAAGGAACTTGGGGCCAGATGTTGTAACCCTGTCTCCCTTTTCTGGCCACGCTCAATCTACCAGACTTATCTAAGTTGATGAATGACCCTGTTTGTCGTGACCCTACATGCCCCCCGATTCCCACCAAGCTTCCTTCAGATATTCAAAAATTCGAAGGAAAGAATGGAGAGGATCCTAGTGATCATGTTACCACCTTTCACCTATGGTGCTCTTCGAATTGCCTTAATGACAATTCCATTCGGTTAAGATTGTTTCAACGCACACTCACGGGGGTTTCCGTGAAATGGTATATCGAGCTACCTAGAGGGGCATACGGGACCTTCAGTCAGATGGATTTAGTCTTCCTTAACCAATTCCAATTACCAGTTCATTACGATGTTGGCCTAGAAATTATGTCGACCTTACACCAGGACAAAGCCACTCATATCTCGGATCACATCCAGGAGTGGCGTAGATGGAAGAGGTTGATCAAGACCTGCATAGCCCCATAATTCCTACTAGAGTGGTTCCTTAAATCTCTACAGCCTCCTATTTCGAAGGATGTTGCTACATCTGAGGTTATATCTGAGGAAGAAGCGATTTTCAAATCCCAATAGTTATATCTTATATATGCTCAGTTTGGGATGTTGTACGAGATTCTTCCTGATGCACCAAGGTCAAACTACGACCCTAGACAAAATCCCTAGCCTCATGCCGATGGCATTGTAGGCTCCGCCAATGTGAAATCCATAGAGTCGGTGACAAGACATTTGAAAGAGTTGTCTCTAAACCAGTTTGAAGGAGGGACATCTTTGTTTGTGTCTTCCAATCCCACTCATTTCACAAATGTAGATTATGTGCAATCATCGATTGACCCAAATGGTAATCAACAACCAGGCGAGAATAAGAAGAAAGGACATAATAATAATCGTAAGGGTGGGAAAAATAATAATAAACCCAAGGGCAATGGTAATAATGATAAGATGAATAATAATGCTAGTGAGGGAAAGAGAGAAAGGCCTAAGGTAAAGTTTCCCTGTAAACTTTGTACAAACGATCACCTTACTCATTTATGCCCCAAACTTGCGAAAGCTACGAGGCTCTTATCTCTACCGCCCGTTGTGTTGACGAATCGTTCTCCACATAACCATAACATGGCCTCGAGCTCCTCAAATGCTGGAAATATGATGAGTGGGAGTCAAAACCCACCGACACAAGATGATGACCATTTATGCATCAATATGGTCAATTTTGAGGTTAATGTAGCCACTGATCTCACGATTACAGTTCTCCACAAACTGTACCTAATCTAGAGTCTTCTCCTTCTCTATATACGCCCTTACAGATTGAAAAATAGAGCCACTACCTCATATTTTGAAAGGAGTACTCAAGTGCTCTACCCACAATCCTAATGCTAGAGCCGCCCATAATTACTCTATTGTTGAGGACCTGGGTCAAACCCCTTGTGCAATGTCGGCCATGGAGGTATCCAGAGGTGTCCTTCATAGAGGAATGCCTTTCTATTTGCATTCGTAGCTCTAGATCCCAATGGATCGAAAGTTATCAAGTTTGACATCACATATGTGAAGCCTTGCTTGCCTTACCATGTGGCATTCCAAATCCACGTGGGTTACTCAAAGTATACCTTCAAGCGTACTATATTTGATGAAGGCACTCCAACATATGTGATGTCCTTGGTATATTGTGAATACCTCGGCTCTCCGACTCTCTCTCAGTATCCAACCATGTTGACTTCTTTTGATGGTTTTTCCTACCACCCTCATGGTATTCTTCTTGCCTTTCCAGTCTAGTTAGGTGGGAAGATAGTAGAGGTGGATGTCGAGGTGGTTGATGCACCCCTCGATTATAACTTGTTACTAGGATGCAATTGGAGTTACGCTATGACTCTCATCATATCGTCCATCTTCCGTACCCTTTGTTTTCCTCACGATGGGAAGATCGTGACGATCGACCAATTGTCCTTTGTGTATGTTATCCCCAGTGCTTCTGTTGGATCATCGATCCCCATGGTCGACAATTCTCAGTCTAAAACTAAGAATATCGATGTTGGAATGTATTCATTCCTCATGGTTACCTTTGACTTCATGGCACCGGTTCACCATATTTACGCCATTTCTAGTAGGCTCATTTCGTCAGAGAGGTCTGTTTCTTTCCACACTTCCTATTTTAATGATCCTTGGACCCTACCTTCCTCGACTACATCTTGTGAAGGTCAGTCAAATCCTGGAATGGCCATGCCACTATAGGTAGAAAATATAGTGTATCAAGTTTTTCTTGACTCTTCCTTCGATCCTGATCCTACTACCTCACAGACGGACGAGGAGGATCCTGTTCTTGACTGCGTGTGGGCCACTTCATCATCTTGTTCAAATGACTGCCTCGATGAGACTTCTCTCTCATATGAAGCTATCATCAAGGCCATGAATGGTTCTGAAAAACCTTGTAATGATATGTATCACCGCTCTTATTTTCTCCCAGATCTTGCTAGAATCGAATAAGATGACTTTAGATCCACTCTGAGCGAGATAGTCGGTCACGTTGTAGTTCCTCTTGATATGCATGAAATTTATGTAGAAGTAAATATGGAAAGTATCTCCCCTACTGTTGCAATCAATATCTCTCGTACCCCGGGCAAGATCGAAAATGTACACATCAGTGCGGATTGTTCGCCAGAAGAAATCCTGATCTACATCGAACTCTTCAAGGAATTTTGAGATGTATTCGCTTGGTCATATGAAGAGATGCTAGGAATCAACCCTCGAATTGTCTAAAATAAGATTGAAACTTACCCAAATGATAATCATGTTCGACAACGTCTTAGAGCTGTCAATCCCTAGAAGTCCCCTACTATTAAGGCAGAGGTAGAGAAACTGCTTAATGTTGGCTTTATCTACCCAATTCCCTTGACTAAATGGGTATCCAATCTTGTTCCTATGAATAAGAAGCAAGGAACCATCCGTGTATGCATGAATTTTCATGACCTGAACAAATCTTATCCTAAGGATAACTTCCCAACACCTTTCATCGATCAGATCCTCGACGAGTGTGCAGGAAATAAAGTTTTTTCTTTCATGGATGGATTTTTAGGGTATAACCAAATTCAGATTAAACTCGAGGATCAACATAAGATGACATTTATTTTTGCTTAGGGTACTTTCGCATATCGGAAGATGCCTTTTGGTCTTAAAAACATCATAGCAACCTTCCAATGTGCTATGACCTTCACATTCCACGATCTTAAGCATATAATCAAAGCTTATCTTGATGATCTTGTTGCTCACTCTCATAAGAGAGTGGATCACCCTAAGCACCTTCGACTAGTTTTTGAAAGATGTCATCATTATCGCATCTGGTTGAACCCTCATAAATGCATATTTTGTGTTAGGTCTGGATGTCTTCTAGGATTTTTAGTCTCAGATACTGGGATCATGGTAGATCCGTTAAAGGTTTAGGAAATACTTCGATTTCCTCCCACGCGCACTATTCGACAACTTCAAGGTTTACAAGGGAAAGCTAACTTTTTACATTGGTTTATAGTAAAATATTCCAATATTACTAAGGGGTTCATGCATCTTTTGAATAAGGACACCCATTTTATCTGGGATGAGTGAGCCTAGGAATCCTTCGATGCTTTGAAGAAAGCCTTGGTATCGACGCCTCTATTGAAGTCTCCTGAATACAATAGAGATTACTTGCTTTATGTCACCATGTCCAAAGAGATGATTGGCATGGTATTGGTTCAGGAGGATGATGAGCTCCACGAGCATCTCACTTACTATCTTAGTCGAAACTTAGTCGGTCCTCAGCTCAAATATTCTCACATTGAAAAGCCAACTTTGGTTGTTGTTCACGCAGTCCAACGATTATGAAATTATATATTGCTTTGCAAAACTATTGTGGTTGTCGATGTCAATCCATTTAAATACATCCTTACTAGGCGTATCGTAGGGGGTAAATACAATAAATGGATTGTCATTTTACAACAATTCGATCTCGATTTAACTTCTGCAAAATCCAAGAAATCACTAGTCTTTACAGAGTTAATATCTGACTTCCCATGATCGGACGAGGATGTTATTCATGTTGATTCTTTTTTAGATGAACACATTTTCCTTGTCTTGTCATCTGACCCCTAGTACAGATACATTGTTCTCTATCTTCAAACTTTGAAGTTCCCTCAGCATCTCTCACGAGATGATGGATGCGGTATACGATACCAAGATAAGAATTACCTTATGTCGGAGACACTTTGTATCGTCGAGGAGTAGACAATATATTTCATCATTGTTTAACTCACGAAGAAGTCGAGTCAATTCTAAATGATTGCCATAGTGGGGCTTGTGGTGGTCATCTATTCGGGCTTGCAACAACCCAAAAAAAATTGCGAGAAGATTATTTTTGGCCATCTATATTTAAATATTGTGTTGAAATGGTTAAGAAGTGTCACCCCTGCCAGGTGTTCGCTCAGAAAATGTGCTCGCATCCAACCCCTCTCCATTCAGTCATTACCGTCGGTCTCTTAACCAAGTGGGGGTGGATTTTATGGATTGCAACCCAACTTCGGCTGGGGGGCATCAACACATTATCATGGTCATAGACTACTTTACTAAGTGGTCTGAGGTCATGCCTAGAGTTAAATCCGATGGGAATATTGTCGCCTTCTTCGTATTCAATCAAATTATCGCTAGGTTAGGAATCCTGAGTGAGATTGTCACTGATCATGATAGTCAATTTCAGAATGAAATGATGGAAGAGCTAGCATCCAATTTGGGTTTTAAGAATGGTCATTCTTCCCCTTACTATCCCCAGGCAAATGGACAGGTAGAGGCCGTAAACAAGTCTCTCAAAACCATTTTGCAGAAAATTGTCAGCAAGAGAAAATCTGACTGGCATATCATGCTATATCCCGCACTTTGGGCATATCAAACCTCGGTCAAGATTGCCACTGAATTTTATCCTTTGTACATAGTACATGGTGTGGATTTGATCTTACGTATTGAATTTGAAATCCCTTCTCTTAGATTGGTAGTTGTGCTCCTACCTGACACTTTCGATCTCGAATGATGCCTTGTGCACCTAGAGATCCTTGATGAGCAACGTCGAGATGCCTCTACAGCTATCAAAGCAAACAAAAGACATGTTAAGGTCCAATACAATAAGTTTTTCTATCCTCGGTTGTACAATGAGGGTGACTTGGTCCTTTTATATGATCAAGCCAAAGAACCACTGGGGGAAGGAAAGCTCAAACCCGTGTGGCATGGTCCCTATATCGTGCGGCGTGTCTTGGAAAAAGAAGCCTATGAATTAGAATATTATGAAGGGAACATGTTGGATGAGCTCAGGAATGGGCTCTACTTGAAATATATTATGCTTGAGCCCCAATATTGGGTGTAACTCTTTGTATACTAATTGTTGGAAGCAGACCAAAGCGGAAAGAAAGACGATTTTTGGGAAAGAAGGCATGCACGAGGAAAGCAACAGCTGGAAGGAAGAGAAGAATGCGCGCATGAAGGGAAGACCTAACGAAGGTAGGGTTATGGTTTTGGTAATATATTGTAATGGCTGAAGAGCCATAAAATGTATAAATATCGATACTTAGGCATCATAGGGGGGTTCAGAGTATTATCGAGTTTAGCTAGTTATCTATGAGTTGATGCGATATGTAATATTTTGTTGTATGGCCTAATTTTGTAAGTTGTTGAGCCGAAGGGTACTAGGGAGGGTAGATCTTGAGGGTTAGACCATAGGCTGAGGATCCTGGTGCGATCTAGTCCACCTCATATAGATGTTACCCAACTGGCAAGATTGTAAGCGCACGACATTGTAGTGATAGAATGACTATAATAAAAGAGCTGAGAGACAAATATTTGTGGATGTAGCCTAGGAGGGGGTGAACCAAAGTAACATATGTGTTATGTGATGAATGAATGCATATATTTATTGTCTATCAGTATTTATTGTTATGCTTAATGACTGAGTTGCTATATTTCCTGATTATTCGCAATTAACAATATATCGTGTTCACAAGTTATAATAAGTGGTTCAATATACAGTTCTCATATCTCACAAACAATCCTAGGTTGTAAACACGTGAGTATTACAGTCACCCATTAAAGCTATTTCGAGTGAGACTGTGCAGTGCATTCTGTGCGCTTTGTTGCCTTCTAGTTTACCAGGAGGGCCGATAATTTTAGAGGCTTTGTTGGAAACCTGAACAAACATGAACCCTAGGTCACTCAGTACGAAATTAGAAAGAATAGAAAATTAAACCAATAAATGGTTCCGTTATCATTGGTAGGAACAGAAGAGGATTGAGTAGATGAGATAGGTTGATCAAGAGAAGAGTAAAGAAGAGAAGAAAGCAATGAGTCATTAGAAGAGGATGTTGAGACCGTGGAATCCCACAGAAGCAGAGATCGAAACTTGGCTAAGAAACAAACAATTGGAATTTGCATAGAAAGATAACAGAAACCCTAGAGTAACACCCCGCAAATATCTTGAAAAATATGTGTTTACTGATTTGCATGAAGTATTTTTATGTGATTTCCCACACTTATTGTAGGAGTGGATACTAAGGTTGAAGGATAACCACGCAACGAAACGGATTCGACAGTTACAGTGGACCCTAGTACAAATTGGGTAGTTACAGCAGTTGAACAACAAATTCACCTGCATAGTAGATTTTTGGCTTGACAATATTGTGGCAGGTTTTAGAACAAAGTTTGCATTCGACATAGTGAAGTCATATAGCGCAGCGGAGAAAGAGTTTCTACATGGACCTCGAGGAAGGTACATTCGATCGTTGTATACTTCTATTAAGATACTGGTATATAACAAAGGTTTACTGACAATGGAGTCAAATAGAAAAACTTCCCTGCGTGCATGAGGGGAAGGGGGAAGCACTGACAAAGAAAAGAGAGATGGAAGGAGGAAAGGATAAGGGAAAGAAGGAGGAACCCTTTGACCCGATCATGATGGATGACGACCAAATCAAGTGGATCTTGGCGACAAATGGAATGGCGTGTAGTGGAGTACCCTACCAATACAAGGTGAATACCAAGAAGAGAGTCGTATCCACAAGGGAAGGATTGGCAAGTGATGAGGAAGAGGTAGAGGATCCCCGGGCTATGGAGCAGATTGAGGAAAACTTGCGTGCAACATATGAGAGGAAGACGAGAGGTCCAAGAACGGGAAGAGAAGGTAGCAATCCTATCCATATTAATGTCAATGTGGAACCTATAAACCCATGTGTGACTAATAAACCAAAGAGAACACCATCATTTAGACAGTCGAAGTTCAGAAGAAGTCAAACAGCAGGAAGTACATCTACACAAGGAACAACAACTGGAGGATCATGTTCATGCAACACTAGTCAGGTATCTACACCATGTTGAGGTAGTAGTTCAAAGTTCAGAATGGAAGGACACGATCCCACGATCAGGTTACTAGAATTTCGAGGAGAAGCAACAGAAGACCCTGAGAAACACTTCTTCATTTGTGCAAATATCTGGGATGCAAAACAGATCATTGATTAAGATACCAAACTTGCACAGTTATCTATTACATTAAGAGACCACACACTAGACTGGTACATGAGTCTAGATGCAAACAGTGCCCGAGGGATGAGAAGGACACTAACAGACATTAAGAATTTACTGATAAATGAGTTCCAGAAACCGAGCTCAAAGGATCAATACATGAATGATATGATAGAAATCCTACAAAAACCAGGAGAATCTATTTGGGAAATTGACCAACGATTCAAGTGTTTAAAAGGAAAGTTGAAGTATCTCATGAACGATATGCAGCATAGGCACCTATTCGTCAATTCACTACTACCACACTTAAAATACCCATCGCGACAACATAAGTTTCAAATGCAAGTAGAGGCTCTGTAGGCATCCCTGCAACTAGAAGAAAATCAGTATCAGCAGACGGACCCAGCTATCAAAAAATTAAAGGAGGATTTGAAGAGATTAACATTTCAGCTAAACCAGAATAAGAGTAAGGAAAAACAAGAAGTCGTTTGGTGCACTACATGTAGGATGGAAGGACACCACAAGAAAAAATGTCCAACATTCATGCAATATATGGAAGAAGGAATGCCAAATCCATTACCAACAGGAGGATTATGGTGCGAAATCTACAAGAAACCAGGTCACGATCCTTATCAGTGCACGATGATGCAGAAATACCAGACAATCCCAAAGAGTTCATATTGCAATTTTTGCAAGTTAGTGGGCCATGACGACAAAGATTGTTGAACCATGGAGTTGATGAGAGAGAGAACATCAGATGCATATAGAGTGCAAGCATAAATGATGACTAGGCAAGCCACACCACATTTTAATCAAGTTTTGGCTCCATACAACACTGCACAACAACAATATAATACTGTGAAACAACCATATAATAGCGCACAATCGCAGTACAACACAACACAGCCTCAGTACAAGATCGCGTAGTATAATCAGGTGACTCAGTATAATGAGCTGAGAGGAGATCAAGCAAGCTACAGAGGTGGAGGATGAGTGAGAGGAGGTGGAGGATGAGGTAGAGGACCAGTGGTATGCCACAATTGCCAACTACTAGGACATTATGCAATGGAATGTTGTTGACGGGCGAAATTGACCGTCAGTCAACTGGGAGAGTGGATCTGATCCGGGGTTGTCTAAATAACCCAAGCCGTTTGGGATAACCCACCCTAACGGGTTTAGCGGCTCTGTTAGCCGATCTAAGTCCTAAGAAAACAAAAAAAGAAACTACTCTAAATTAACTAATCTAAATGAAAAATAATAATTAAAACAAACTAATAAACAAATCTAACCTATTATATATATACAATCTACTATCTAATACTATAATAACTCTACGAATTTAAACATCTAATTATTAACAGAAATAAATCTTAATCACAAATGTACAATATTTACAATTTACAGATTTGAATGAAAACCTGCAAAACTCATTTGTAATCTGTCCTAAGACAACGAGAGCTATTGTTTTTTGATTTTTATTATTTTATGAAAAAGAAATAAACTGAAAAACTATCTAAGCTAAACAATCAAAACAATAATTCTAACTATGTACCTAAACTAATATATTTATCTAAGCTACTTATATTATACTAACTAATTAACTATTAAATACTAAATGACAAATTGACCTGAAGTAACGCTTCAGTTTTGTCCTGTGTGTGATGATCAATTCAGCTGTTTGGTGGGAAGAAACCCGCACCAGATTCTCCACGATCTTCTCGTAAACGTGAAGTTGTTGTGCTCTTCAGATATAGTTACAGGACAAACAAAACATAAAATTTACAACAATCTTATGATTTACAAATCTTCACAGTTAGATAAATCTGCATGCAAAGATCTATACAAAATGATTCAATTAACAAAGAAGAGAAATATGTCATTCATTAACTGGAACAAAGTAATTGTTGTAATTTAAAAAATAGGAGAGATCAGATACAGATGACATATAAATCAAATCATATCAGCATACAAAGAATTATGATAGCTAAAGTAGTCGATAATTAATTGCCAACTGATATGCAAAAACTTGAAACAAAAGTTTGATATATTGAAAGTGAAAGGTGTTACAAGACATCAACTTTCGTCTCAGTCTGAATCATAAATCCATAGTCTGGTTCTCCCACAGTGAGGATGATGATGAGTTTATTACAAAAAATGAAAAGTATTTAAAGACCTCCCACAGGGTAAAACATCCATGTGGAAGTTATCAAAACTGTTTACACAAATCTGGTAAAATATCCCAAGTTTCTTTTTCTAACTCAAACTAACAACTTAAAATAAAAACTACATCACACAAATATATCCTATATTGTCACAGCATGCCCAAATTGTTCATTGCAATTCGTACGTACCTGAACAAGGACAAGACTAGACAATATTAGAGGATATTTTATTGAAAAAAATTGATAAAAATCTAATTTCTAAGACTAGCTACAGAATCTTGCGATTCTGTAGCTGGTCTAAATTGAACACAGAATCGTATTAAAAATCAATTCGAATATTAAAAAGATATTCAAACTATTTAAAAATATTTGATTGCTAAAAGCATCATTCAAATCAACACTTGCATGCAAATTGAACAAATTAAATCGCATTCAACCAAATGATAACAGAGATAGATATACTCTGTTTAATTCGTTATCACCAATTCGGGTCAACAGAATCATGTTGGATAACTCGACAGCAATGAAATTGTTTTCATAACCAATTGAAATCAACACAAATAGTTGCTTCATCCATCAACAAGATCATTGTCATATCCAAACAAAATCAACATGATCGTTTTTCAGATTGATATAACTATATTAAATAAATACAAACGATCATGCTAATCGTGGCATGCAATAATCACTTGCAAATCAAATCGAATAGGAACGAAACGTTTTGAGGCTGGAAGAAATTAACATTGTTTCCATGATTTTAGCAAATAGATCTTCGACACAGGCCAAATGAGAATATCGATTGAATACAAAACAAAGTCGTTTTTGCCAAATCGAAGTTGAAAAGAGTCGTTTTCTTGATTTAAAAGATTACATCATATTTATTAAACCAATCATTAATAATGACACATAACATTCATAAGAGATTAAACCAATTCAAACCCACGAAATCGTTCCAAAATCAAACTATAGAAACTAAATCAGAGCCGATATAATCCAACCACAATGAAATCGTATTAAATCAAAACATAACCATGTTCTAATTTTAGTATAAAAATCTCCGATACAGGTCAGATGCAAACAAAATCCAAGCGAAAGCAAACCTCATTAATCATATTAATTCAAACTAACAGAATTATTCAAAAGGAATCAAACCCAATGAAAACCAATCAATTGCTAAACTGGGCACGACCAAAATCGCATACCAAAATCATAACCACATTTGATTTTAGCAAAATGAATCTACTGTACAGGATCCACACATAACCACTTTTGATAATCAAACCATGACAAAATTATTTTGAATAATAAACAAAACTCAAAAACCAATTCATACATTAACCCAAGCAATTCATAAAATGAATTTGATATTGAAATTCATACCTGGATGATCAGCAAACAACTTGGTCATGATAGTTTGGAATTGACGGAGGCTGTCGCCAATTCGACATTCCTAAAAACGATCGAACCGGTGGTTTTCTGCTTCTTGTCATTAGCTTGAAGCTTGTCCCTTTCTCTTGATAGTACTGTAACTTGGTTTTCCAATGACTTGATCTTCGATTGTAATAAGGAAACGTTGGCATAGTAGCGCTCCAGCCACACATTGCATTGGATGCATGATGTCTGTTCGGGCTTCGAAACGACAGTCGAGGGTTTGCTTGGATCACCGAGGGTTTCATTATGAAGCCTGATTCCTGGGTAATTAGGATTATTCTTTAGGCATGGGGGAAAATTAGAAACATAGTCATAGGGTTGCTCGGAGCACAGCCCATGGGAGTAAGGGTACTCTCCAGCTAGGAAGTGCTCGATATCGGAGTCCAAGTCTTTTGGTCAAGGCTAGGCTTAGGTTTATTCCAGGAAATTCTTGATATCAATCGAGCATTCTTTTTACCCTTGCTGTTGATAGTAGGGTTACCCTTGACCTTCTTACTCACAGGCTTTTTTACAGCCTCATCCTTGTCTGTTATAATGTCGAGTAGGTCAATATCAGGGCCGACCGAGGGTTTGGGAGAGGGTAGAAGAGCATGGAAAGGCATGGGTGGCCTGACCTTAGTCTCGCTGACCATAGACTTGTCGATTTGGATAGACTCTGAATTAACAAAGCCATTTCGAGAAAGAAAGGCTTGCTAATTATCACCATGGAGGTTCAAATGGTGAACGATGATGAGTCTAATCAAGCCATGGTGAAACAGGCTTCTATCAGCCTTCTCGCATTTGAACCTCTTAGCCATTTTGTAAAGACTACGCAGGAAGTAAAATGGCATGTTCAATGGATAACCCATGAAATTTATTAACAGTCGAAGGTGATAAAGAAAAACCAATCCATACCGACCCTCACAAGTCACAAATTGTTTAACCATTATCAAAAGATCATGCCACCTGGGTTTAAGCATGGAAATAGGCATACCTTTGTCACAGGATGTAACCTTTCGTGATACGAATAACAAAGGCCATGACACCTCATCGACTTTAGAGTTTTTAAACCATTGCTGGCTCGTGGCTGCCAATCCTGTGGCAGAGCTTATGAACTCTTCATTTAGCTCAAGCTGAATGTCACCTACTTTATCCCTACACCCATCAAAGGTAAGGGCGAATTGTTGTGCAATAGTGAGGTTGAAGCCCTTGAACCTCTGTACAAACGTGAGCCAACCACTATCCTCTAAATCCTTACGGGCGTTATCGAACAGTAGCAGAGCTTGACTACCATTCAGCTCTATTCGCACCACTGGTGCCATAGACAAGAGCACACAGTGAGCTATGTGAACGAGCCAGGGTTTGAATCACAGCACAGGCAGAGGTAGAACGCTCACAGGCTTACCCGAAACTAGCAGAGGTGAAACAGGGATAGGGGGAAACATTAATGACATATCGTGCGAAGGTGGTGGAGATATTTTGGCCCATGCACAACAGTCATATCCACAGTACAAGTGTCGGCGCTTATAACTATTCAAATGACTATGCATATGTGTTAAAAATTATGCCATTCAATCAACCAATGAAATCAATGGTAAGTGGATTAATCATTCGCGTGAGCAAAGATTATACCATAGTTTTAAAACCAAACAAATGAATACCAAGTGTTGTATGAAACGATTTATACCAAGGGTTTAACCATAACACCGATGCGTTTTTGTGTAACCAATGTGCCAAGTGAATCGATCAAAGAGCATATAAATCCAATCATCAATGCATCACAAACTCAATCACTTATGAAACAAAATTACATAATCAATCAAAGAATGTCAAATGAGTACAGATCAAAAGGTCTTTCCAACTGTATAACGATAAGTAAATTGTAAACGCAATGGGCATATCGATAAAAATGATAACAACAATTCAGTGACGATTTTAATGTAACTTCGAAAACCAAGTTTTCACGCTTACAGTCATGAAAACAAGAAGAAAGGTAAGTGTGCAAATAGCACAAAAAATAAAAGTGTCGTTTTATTTGAGAATTGTGACGAAAATCAAGGTTTGCGAAGCACTGGTGTAGGCAACTCATAAGGACAGTAGAAAAAATGTGAATTGGCTGCCAACAATGGTGACACACTGGTAGAAGCAGTTATCTCTGCCAAAAGAACAAACTCATATTAGGATAACGAGAAAAATTCTAACTCAAAAACAACAACCAGAAAATCGTGTAAACATCATCATTAACCAATTATTCCAGCAGTGTTTAAAGGATGAAAACTGATAGCAGTCTTAAGACAAGTGAGTTGAGATATTAAAAATAAAATCTCCAATACTATTGACAGAGCCACTGTTGCCAGCAGGAATCCATAGCCTCGACAGGGTTGCCATTTAACCCACTCTAACATCTGTATCCTACCAAGAAGTTCTAGATCAAAATAAAGGACAAATTAAAGTCAAGAGGTTTCATATTTGCAAATTTTCATATACCCGACATTGCTTCGTTGCCAGCGGCCCTATTCAGTACCCCGACGAAGTTGTCTTGGTGCCATGCATGCATTTACCCGCTGCCAGTGGACCTGTTCAGCATCCCGGCAGGTTTACAAGCACTTCCCACAGCTCTGTTAATGATTTATTTTGTTTTATATAGTTGAGCGGGGTGATGCTGAAAATTACGATATTTAAACATATTTTTTCAGACCTCAGTAGAAATCTTTAGAACTGTCCTTTATTAAGATCCAGAGATGTTTCTTTTACAGAACCAACTTTCTAAGGCAGGGAGACATCTTCTGAGTCATTCCCTTAAGGAATAGGGACAGCGTAAAAAGATAATGGATTATCGCAACAAGCTTATGTTAGATATTGAAATCAATTAACTTCTTTCAAACGTCAAACTTTTGCCAATTACAGATGTAAATTTCAGAAGTATACAATTGTTGTTTATACAATTTTCTTAGCAGTCATTTGAGCGAAGGAATTTTCTGTTTTATTTGTCCGAATAGCTCAGTAAACAGGTATGTGTATTTCCAAAAACACAAGCTGATAAACTCAAAGGAGAAATCAAAAACAAAAAGAAAAATATGTACACAATGTACAAGGGTTGTCATCAAGCAAAGTATTTTTTCAGGGCTTGGCCATTCACCGGATAGGTGTCAGGTTGCCCCTCAAGATTCTGCAGTTGGAAAGAACTAGGACCCAGCTTCTCAGCAATTAAAAACGGTCCAAGCCATAAGTTTTGAAATTTCGTGTGCTCTCCCTTTCCCTCATGCGGTTTATCCCACTTCAAGACGAGATCACCTACTTCGAAACTCCTATCAGAAGCAGAGTTAGAATTCAACCAAATTTTAACCAATAGTTGATGCTAATATAACTTATGTTTAGCTTGGGCTCTTACCTCTTCTAGCTTCATCAAAGCATTAATTCAGTTTTCTAAAGGGGGACAGTCTTCTTCTTGAATTTTGTGCGATAACTGTAGTGAAGGAAGAAGAATGTGTGGTGGCAGAATTGCTTCTCTGCCATAAACGAGAAAAAGGGGGGAGTTACCTATAGCAGCTTTTGGCGTTACCCTATCAGCCCAGAGTGCGTTTAACTGTGCATTATGCCAATTTTTGTGATTTTCAGCCACCGTTCTCTTGATGATTTTAATCAAGTTCTTATTTGTTGATTCTGCCAATCCGTTGCCCTGAGGGTAATAGCTAGCAGAATACTTCAATATGATTCCTTTTTCCAAAGAGAAATCACTCATCTCAAGAGAGGAAAAGTAAGATGCGTTATCAAATACTAAACAGTCAGGGATACCAAAACAAGTGATAATATTCAAATTTAGAAAGGCAATTACCTGACTGGTGTTGACAGTTCTTAACACGGTTGCTTCAGACCATCGGGTAAAGTAATCTGTGGCTGTCACAATAAAATTGTGTTGTTGTGAGGATGGAGGGTTGATCAGACCTATGATATCAAGGCCCCACTGCTGAAAAGGAGAGTCAACTGAGATGGGCTGCAAAGGAAAGGCTGGTTTTTGTAACCGCCCTGATGCTTTCTAACAAATGATACACTTACGACACAAGGCATGGGTGTCTCTAAAAAGTGTGGGCCAGTAATAACTGTCTCTTAAAACCTTATGGGCAGTGGTGTCACCACCAAAATGACCTCCAGCTTCTCCTACATGCAACTCTAGAAAGACTTTTTTTGCTTCGTCTTTCTCAAGACAGCGCATCAGTACACCATCAAAACTCTGACGAAACAAGATACCATTAGCCAAATGAAAGGAGGTAGACTTTAATCTTAACGCTCTTCTTTTAGTGGGATCCAAGTGACAGGGTGCTGACCCATGTTCAAGACAGAATTTTATATCATCGTACCAAGGACTGACAGGGTTTTGTGCGCAATAGATTGCATTCTGATCATGTTGTCCTAGGTTTGACGTATCACTTCCTTCTTGTTGTCCTGTTGCTGAATCAGCAACTAAATTGCATAACCCTTGGCCTCTCACTATTTGAGCTCAGGTAATTTCTATGTCGTACTCCTGCAAGGAGGTGACCCAGTTAGCCCTCTTTTCTCCTAGTTCCTTCTGCACTAACAGGTCCCTGACGGCTGGTTAAGGGACAATGACTTTCATCCTTGACTTCAAAAGATAGGAACGAAAGTGCTTGACTGCTTTGAAAATAGCGTAGGCTTGCCGATCTACCACTGGGTAATTAAGTTCAACGCCTTTGAAAGCAGAGCTCATAAAGGCAATGGGTACTTCATTATTCTCGGCGTTCTTTTGGGTTAGGATGGAGGCATAGGAACGGTCAGAAGCAAAAGTGTAGAGTGTAAAATCTTGAGAAAAGTCGGGGCTCATGAGAGACGGAGCGTCTATTATGGCCTTCTTTATTGCATTAAAAGCTTGATTTTCTAGGGGTCCCCAGTGATATTGGGTGTCTTTCTTAATTAAATTTTGTAAAGGTCAGACCATTTCAGAGAAACTAGGGACGAATCTCCTCATGAAGTTAATCTGGCCTAAGAAAGACTGCATAGATTTTTTGGATGTAGGTGGGGGAAGTTTCGCGATGACTTGAGTCCTTTCGGGATCGATAATCATCCCTTCGCTTGACACAATAAATCCTAAGAGTTTACCCTGTTCTGCTGCAAAAATGTATTTTTTAGGGTTGAAGGAGATGTTGTATTTACGACATCGCTGTAGAACGGCTCGTAAGTGAGTTAGATGATCGATTTTGTTTTTAGAGAATACAGTAACATCATCTAAGTAAACTACGATGGACTAATAGATTAAGCCTCAAAAAGCGATGTCCATTTCTCTCTGAAAAGTGGCACCAGCATTAATCAATCCAAAGGGCATTTTTCGATAAGCATAAGTGCCCCATGGGGTACGGAAGGTAGTTTTAAGTTGGTCTGGTGGAGACATCAGGACTTGGTTGTACCTTGAGAAACCATCCAATAAGGATAGCCTCTCAGAACTAGATACCTGTTGAAGGATCTGTTCGACTGGAGAGGTTTGTAGAACTCACTTGCTTAGACTTATACAAAATCAATCATTTGTACATAACAACTATGCATGATGAGGATTACATAAACCAAACTGTAGATGGGATACTCAGTTGGCAGAGCATTACTTCATGTACGATAGACTCAGACACCGGTTTAGAGAACTGGAAACAATGATTACATGAAGTATCCATGAGAAGATGTGCAAGAATAGACCGCGTAGTATGATGGGTAGGCACAAAAATAAGGGAACCACCCAGTTTCCACAGAATAAATGATTTGGAAACATTCTTGGCTTAGTATGAAGATGAAGTTTTAGAGAATTAGATACTATTAGCACTTGATATAGCACTCAAGGCCACACCTGCAAGATGGTGGGGTGCACACAAAGAGACAATCATAGATTGGTACCAATGTAAGAGGTTACTGCACATCAGGTTTGATGCATAATAGAAAAAAAACAAGCAACATAGGTACGATGGACAGGGGGCACCAACGGAACACTTGGAGGAGTGAAGAATGTTGTGGAAAATGACATCCCCAGAGGAATGGCCTCATCATTTTATACACACCCTAGAGGGCATACCAGCTGTTAGCATCAGAAGTCACCCCTGGATTGCAGCAGGAGCAGAGCCCGACACCCATCATTTTATGTCACAATTTGTTTAATGGGGTGATCAAATGGAAGTCAACTCAACACGATGTGGTTCTAACTCCAAAACTAGGTCAGGCATGCATAGGCAAGTGAGGTCTTAGATAAACTTCAGACAGTAAGTTGTAGTAAGGGTGAGTAGGGGGGAGAAGTGTATCAAAAAGATGCAAGGGTCTGTCGTAAACATCAGGTTTGTAGCAGACTGTAGAGGAAAACATTTAAACGCAAGATCTTCTTACATTCAAATGCAGAAAACTGGAGAATACAACAATGCAACGATAAATCCTTTATCATAACATAACTGCAATTATTCGCATGAATCAGTTGATCGCAAACTCTCTCAGTATGAGATGAAAACCAGATGGAGTGAGAAGACTTTCTGTCATTAAACAAGAAATCTTACATACCAATACATAACCAGAGAACTAGAGTCCGTGCTAAAACTTTTATAATCGGGAGCTTTTCTCTACCATCGATCCATTACAAAATACAAATACTGAGTCTATATACTCAGAAAATTTTCCTAATAGCGGCGTGCTCAGTCATCCAAGGCTTGGTGTCCTTTTAGCCGAATTCGGACAGATATCCTTTGTCAGACGCCATCTTAACTGCGCATGGCTCCTGTAAGATGAGTAGTTGAGCCATTAAGTGTCGGGCTAGCATGTGCAGACCTCTTTGTCCAGTCGAGGAATTCGGCATGGCTTCTTTGGAAAAATTGGTACGCAGGACCTCTTCGAGTAGACCGCTTGCCAGACCTTCCATACCTCACATCTAATGAATGAAAGGAGGTTTCAACCACCTGTTCGCATCTTCATTTACTCCAAGCGAAAACCAGGATCGAGATTGCATCAGATGGTGCATGGAGATCATGACAATCCTTTCGACGACTAGCCCTGACGCCTTTGGCTCCTTTTGCACAGTTCCTTTCTTTCCCAAGTGTCCACGGGCTGTGACCCTGTGTTTATTCCCAAAGTGATTTTGGTGTTCGGGAATAGGAAGGGGTTGATCCCTATTTCTTGAAATCGCGATGAGAAAAATGCCGAGACCGTTTAATCTGGCGCCACGCGGCCCTCTAGATCTGACGGTTCTGAACTCTCCCGACGATGTTGTGGGCCTCAGGTCCTCGATGCTTTCGTCACTTCGTGCATCAAGGGTATGAGGGAGCTTCTCCTTGCGCTTTGAAATCATGATGAGCGAAAAGGCGGGGAGCCTAATCGTGCACCAGGTGTCCCCTTTAGATGGACGGTCGAGATTGCTCCTCAATATTGTGGGCCCATCTTTGGGCGCTTTTGGCGCTTCGGGGTTCGGGGTTTCGAAATGTGAAATGACATAAAACCTTCACCCTTTGAAGTTGCGACTGTCGAAAAGCCGACATGACTAGATCTCGCACCATGTGTCCTTTGGATGGATGGTTTTTATTCTTCCTTGCATACAATATGGGCACTATCCATTGCGCTAACCTCGGCGCGACTTCTCTTTCTGCAATTTCCCGCCAACCGTTGATCTGCTCATATGGATGGATCCAGACCGTTGACACTATAATTTTTCCCTCTCACTTGATCTTAAGTATGAAAAGGACTTCTTCTATCCACTGCGCTTGGTCGATCCTCGTGCAACTTGCAGACCTGGATATCCTGATGCCGAAGACAAGTAATGTTGCTAACATTAGGCTCCATGGGGGATAGAGTCGTCCATGTGATTCTCTAAGGACTCAATTCGCAGCTCCAGTGCCTTGTTGTTGGGTTATGGAGTCATTTACTAAGACGAAACAATAAAAGTAAACACAAAGAACTAAAAGGACAAAGAACTAAAAGGACAATATTTACAAAACATAGGAACTACCGAAGGCTCAAACAAAACATTTTTTAAGAAAATGCCCATTTACTGGGCTGCTGAAAACTTCTTCGCCCTCCAAATCCTACAACCTGTACGTGTTATTTGAGAAAACTTTGGAGATTTTGAAGGGGCCGATCCACAGGGATTTAAATTTGTCGTGTTTTCCCTTGTCCTGCTTAGGAGCATCCCATTTCAGTACCAGGTCTCCCATCTGGAACTCCTCCTTCTTGGCCTTCTTATCAAAAGCCTGTTTGATCGCCTGTTGATGGTGTTGAATTCTGATCATTACCTGTTCTCTGGCTTGCTGGACCTCTACCAGTTGATGGATTCTTCTAATCATGTCATTGAGCTCTTCTTGACAATCCTGGAAGAATTTGTCTACGGGAATAGCCAGCTGAGACGGGAGAATAGCTTCTTCTCCGTAAACCAACTGGAAAGGAGAGATGCCTATAGATCTCTTTGTGGTCACCCGATCAGCCCATAGAGCGAATTTCAGCTTCGAGTTCCAAGCCCTTTTGTTGTCCTCCAATAATCTTTTGATGATCCTTATTAGGATTTTGTTGGAGGATTCCGCTAAACCATTTCCCTGTGGATAATATGGGGTGGATTGAATCAGTTTGATCCCAAATTGTTCACAGAACTTGGCTAACAGTTCAGCCTTGAAGGAGGCTGCGTTATCAGTAACAATCCTCCTTGGGCAGTCAAACCTTGCGATGAGGTCTTCCAGGAACCCAATGATTTCCTTATGGGAAGCACTCCTAGTGGGGATAGCTTCAATCAACTTAGTGAAGAAGTCTATGGCAGTTAGGATCCATCTGTGCTACCCACTGGAAGCAGGGTGGATTTCTCCAATAAAATCTAGGCCCCATTGTTGGAAAGGTCTCGAAACAACTACAGGCTTTAAGGGCAAGGACTTGAGTTGTTTCTTTCCTGAAAATCTTTGCCATGTGATACAGGCTCTAACTCCTCTATGGACATCAGCGAACAAGGTGGGCCAGTAGTACCTAGCTCTGAGAATGTTGTGGGCTATGGTCTTCCAGGAATGGTTCCCTCCACATAGGCCATTGTGGAATTTGACCATGATCCTGTCGGCCTCTGATGGATCCATGCATTTTAAAAGCATTCCCAGGGGTTCTTTCCAGTATAAAATTTGATCGATAAGGAAATACCTGACTGCCTTGAGCTTTAGAGATATTTATTTGTTCCTTTGCAGGCCATCTGGGGGCTACAACTCCTGCAGAAAATATATGACATCCTTATACCAAGGAAATCTAGCCAACAGGGGATTTGTTTGAGGATCTACGTCGGACAACTGATTCTGCTAATTTTTTGATTGCTCATTGGCGAAATCCACCCCCAATGATCCAGGTGGATATCGGTGGCCACCCACCTTCTCCAACTGGCCCAAAACATGTTTCTGGCAATTTTGGTAATTTACTATTTTTAGCAGTTTTTAACTTCCGGGGCCATTTTGAGGCCCTAAACGATGTTTTTTGGGAA
>SNQJ01S0117117.1:0-25426 GCA_010110895.2 Picea sitchensis
TTTGTTTTTACTGTAAAGTGAAATTCTAAATAAAAAAAATACTTTTATATGTCGGAAGTTGAATAACTTGTGAAAATACAGTTTTTTTTGTCATAAAACAAGCAAAAGTGTAACCCACCTTCATGATTTCACCCCTTCGTAATTTGAACAAGTGTGTAGAGAGGAACCGAGATTATCAATGGCTTTCTCTTCAAGCCTATGGTGGTAATGAGAAGGAAATGCATTATAGTAATGCATGAAGGTGGCTTGTTTTTTAGGGCGGATAAGTTTAGGGATTTGATTATACAACTTGGTGAAATGCAAGTTTAAAGACCTGATGGTCTCACCATCTTTGTACGTGACGTTATTGTACTCCATTAACTTCTCAACAGGTTTTTTTGGTTCCTCGTAAGTGGATCTGAACCAGTAGATTAATTCCTCCCAGGTAGACAAAATCTTAGGAGGAAGGTCAAAAAAATCGCCCGTAGCCTTCATTTCGAAGGAATTGACGAATAGGCATATGCAAGTATCGTTGTCGTTGGCCCCTATGTTATGACAAGCATTAGAAAATGCCACTAAGTGTTCATTGGTATTGACAGTGTCATTTCCTGAAAACTTAGGCAAATTCTCTTTAAATTTTGGAAGTAGACAAATATAAGGAGCTAGGTTAAGAGGAGAGGACACATGCCATGGTGTGGTTGTGGCATCTTCCTCGAACTGAAAAATCCCATACTTTTTAATTACTTTGGTGGGGTTTGTAGTAGATTGGAAATGAATATGGTGGCTATAAAATATACCAATCACTGATAACGATGAATATTAGGAAGATGGGGCACTTACAGTACCACCAGAGCCACCACTAGATGCCCATATTGTGGATGATAAATGAGGGAAAGAAAGATGAGCTAGATGAATCAGATAAATTTCTTCTTAGAGCATTTGGTTGGGCAGATAACACAACATTTCTTCTCTGTATTTCAACAATAGGATTGATTTAAGGTGACAAGCCTCTTATTCTTCTAGAAGCACGAGAATCTAAGGACATGAAAGAAAGGCCAAAAATGAAAGAAAAAAAGTTACTACTGATTTCTAGGCTGCCTACATATAGCTTCCAATTGTTCTTGAATACTAATTGTTGGGCTCTAAAGATGTCCTAAAATATAACCTCTATGCATCATCCAAAGGTAGGCGCTGGCACAAGAGTTTTACTTGTCACCTATGTAGGTTCTTACCTTCCATTTTCAATACCCATCCTCCATAGATGCAACCCCTGCAAAGGGAAAACAATCATAACAAAAGGAACGACAATCGTTCTGTGCAAATGAACAACACTACTTACAAAAGGAACAACAATCGTGACAAGGGAACGCAAATCATTATATTGGGCCGAACTAATGTTGTATTAATTGAGTTGTAGTACTTTCCCAACTATTTAATTTGTCAATCCGAGGATCGTAAACTTATGAATCACATGCAAAGTATATCCAAGATTGAAGTGGGACTAATCTATGACTGAAATTGAATCATTAGTCTAATGCAGGAATTGAAACACACGACTTGGAATTGAAATTAATGTAGGAATGGGAAATTGTGCAAATGAAATTAATATAGGAATGAGAAATTGCATGAATGAAATTAATCTAGGAATGGCGAACTACATGAAGGAAAAGCAAATACAACATGTGAAGAGTTGAATGACACAACAACATATGTGATCTCACGCCAATGAAACAATCTTACATTTTAATAATCAAATCAATCTTCATAACAAGATAATGAAAGCATGAAAATCAAATCCATGAATCAAAGCTAAGTATCCCTTTCTTTCAAATCCAAATGACTACCATTAATGACTACTCTAACTCTCTACTTGATTACTACTCTCATTCTTATTCCATCCTCTAATTCCATACTCTAATTTAATTGAATCCTCATGAAGAGAGAGCACTCTCTTTTATACATGAGAGCCTTGAAGATAAGATAACCATCTCATTATTACAGATCCACTATTCTCTCAACCTATTTCCCATTATTACAAAATATAATCCCTTCAAATCCTCACANGATCCACTATTCTCTCAACCTATTTCCCATTATTACAAAATATAATCCCTTCAAATCCTCACACATATCTCTCATATATTTTGGATAATATATTCCAACCAAATCTCCATGATCTTCTCCTTGGAAAGGGCTTGAATTATCTCCTCAAATCTTGAAATGGTGGAGGAAGTATTCGAGAAGTCCTTTTGAATTAATCCTTCACATATTCCTACACATTACAAAGCTCACACATTTTTGAGATATATACGAAAACATGTCGATTTTCTAACATTTAATCACAAATTCCCTTTTAATACTAAAATAAATAAAGTGGAGAACAATAAGGTGAAACCCAAGTATATTTATGGAAATGATATCATGAAAGGTTAATGGGGAGATGAAATGTGAAGAATGATGAAGGGAAAGGTGGATGAAAATAAGACATTTCTGAGCCCCAACATACCCCCCAACTTAACTTGTTGCATGTCCTCATGCAACCATGCATGGATCTTCTTAAGAGATTTTGGCATCTGAAAGTTGGCTTTGAGTGATGATAATGAATGTTTCGAGGATGGGATTTACATGAGTAACAACTGACATGTTTCTTATGGTTGGTTCTTGTGTGACAACCATGAATATAAAGAATGTTGGTTCTTGTGTTAACAACATTCATTTCGTTAGTTGTTCTCTTGCTGTTATGATAATAATTTTCCCATATTCTTATTGTAAAATATAGGCTATCAATGTGCATAAGGAAACATTACTGAGTATAAGAAATCCCTTTTTTATATTTGTGAATCATGCAAATATGTATATCCGTGCTTATAAAGCAAAGTGCAACATAGTATAGTTGGAAAATAAATGTTCATAAATGGTAAATGAGATGAAAAATGGAATGATGGTAGTGGAAAAGTGGAGTGATTATAGTGGATAAAGTCCCCTACCCCCCAACTTAACTTGTTGCATGTCCTCAAGCAACGTGGCATAAGTCATAGAAGTAAAAAATGAAATGGAACTTGGTGAGGGAATTTTCCAAATTATTCATTGCTAGCAGTTGAGGAATTACATGATTAATGTTTAGAAAATAACATACCTCCACTTACCCAAAATGTTGATGAACTATGCAATAGGAATATGGCTGATGCGGATGCTAGAGCATGGAAGATGTCACTGCTACAGGATCATGTGAAAAGTGACTGCTATTGTAGCGGCGACTGCTGTCTGCTGGATCAAAGAATGTGAAGTGGAGGAATCTGAACTGTTGTTGAATGAATCATGGAAAAGACAAAGTATGAAAGTGGAACTGTGGTACTCTGGTATGGTTGAAGTCATGCTGCTATAACTACTGATAGAATCATGAAAAGTGTATAGTCTTCACCTGCTACTAAAATTGATGGTACAATTCTAATCATGCGAATGAATGTGTCGATGTCGAGCATGAAAATAAGTCATTAGATTACCGACCAATGATGAATGTCGTTAACTAATGCAAGGCAACTCATCATTGATGTCAATGAGTGCCAAGGTACCTGAGTACATCTTGCGAAGTGAGAATGAATGAGTTGATGTCGAGCCACTTGCAAGATCTAACGATCAAGGGACATTGATGTATTCCCATGATAGTCTACAAGAGAACTTGCCATTAAGGCATGCAAGCCTCCAGGTACTCAAAATGGACTCTAGTCTATATTCCAGATAAGGTGTTGAGGTCGATGGGGAAAGAATTGTTGAAAGGTGGGCCTTAAGGAATCCCACATCAGTCAACGCGAGTTCTGATAAAAAGATTGGTAGGACTATAGGAAAGATCTTAGTAGTGACAGTGCGTATGGCAAGGCAATGTAGTCATGGAAAGGGAGATGGATAGTTTTATTGACAGGGAAAACTAAACTGAAAAAAACTAAAGAGATATATGCAACTCAGAAAGATAGGCGTGTGCGAAGTCATGAAAGATAATTAAATGGAAGATGGGCTTCAACACAGGGATGACCAATCTTCTTTGAAGGAGAAATGCGGGGAAATAATTCATGATGCAAAATGGGTTTATGAATGGTCATTGATGATGTGTAGAACGAGAATCAACTCCTTCAAGTAGTCAATAAAACATGTTTTTGTTCAAAAGATTTTGTGATTCTTGAAAATCATTATGGCATGGAATGCGAGTGTCTTCATTCCTACAATCAAACTTGTGAGATCATCATAAAACAAAAAATGTGAGATTAAGTATGAATGCGGTAAAGTAAAAAAAACAAACCACATTTTTATACTTGTTGCCATGGTCGTTGCGCGCACACTTGTTTCATGGTTGATTGCTTGCTAAAGTGACTCCAAGAAACAACTTAGTGTTAAATAGCAAAAACATGTTTCAATATTTGCAATTTTGTTTGTTTTTGTTGTTTTTATTTTTATAATTTGCTTTTATCTTTTATAAATTTTTATTTTTTATTTTATTTTATTTATTTATTAACCTAATTCTATTACTATATACATATACATATACATATTTTTTTTTTTATTGTTTATAACAAAAGAAATAAAAACAATATATGGTTTTTTTCTGTTATTATAAAAAAGAAATGGTTTATAATAAAACAAACAATTATTTTTTTGTTATTATAATTGTTTTATAATAAAACAAAAGAATAATAAAAAAACAAATAAAACAAAAAGAATAAAACAAAACAAACAATGCATGTTAACTGTCATATACTTGTAGTGCAGGCCACCATGAATACTCCAAAAATTTGTGTTGCTGGAGGGCACAACATTGTAAGTCTAGTCTTTGTTGTCCATTTGCCAAAGTTCTTTGCACAACCACAGAGCTAATCAGTTCTCAGACAACGATGGAAGGATAGTTGAGGTGCATGGAATAAATCATACGGATGGGGTGGAGCAACTTTCTTGGGGCACAAGTAAGCATTGACTGGCTGCCAACATGCCAAAAACAATAGCTGCCACACCAAACTTCACATGGAGAGATTCTATGTGAAATCCTCTAAGTTCAGCTACAACAAAAAGAAATCCAAGTAGCATCACAACTATACCAGAATATTGAAAATATACATGGATCTGAAACCAACCATCTCCTTTTATGTGTTTCAAATATCTTGCTACCAATACTTCTCCAGGGAGCAGAATTCCCCATGCCAGGAACATCATAAAGCCATGAACTTCTAAAACAGGGTGAAGTGCTTGGTCAGCCTCAGCTGCACCCGTCATCAAATGCACTAACACTTCCCTGCTGCTTGTCTGAGAATGCATATTTCTGTCATTTAAGTGTTCCTCAGACCAAAGGGAACCAGTAGCTTAAAAAAATTTCAATGGTAAAGATGGGTCTATAATATTCTTGCATTCTACTCTTTCACCGCATCCCGGATCCAACAACCGAGTGAATTCAAATGTAATAATTCCATTCTCAGATTTTCATCTTACATCTAACAATTTTTCTCTTGTAGGATGCACACTTGAGGACTCCCGCCCATCAATCCAGTATGAGCTCATATTCCAACCCGTGCAAAACTATTCACCATCTCTGCACCTAAACCAATTTCTATGTAGCCACTTTTATGTTCTCCTCGGACAACAAAAGATATTGAAGTTTATGATAAAAGTACAAAACAATGTTACTTGTTGATCATCTAGAAAAACATTGTTATTGTACATATCAGAGAGCCCACCATCAACTACTTGTACCTTCCAACCCATATTCTTTTCATAATATGAATGATAGAAGATTTGATCAGGTGTGTTCCGATATGCTTTCCATGTTAGCTCCAAAGGATTTGCAGGCACCCCATGGGTGTCTTCTCCACCCATGTAGATAGTTTGAGTTTCATTTCTGAATGCAGCTCCACCAAAATGCAACATCATGCCCAGCTTCAGAATGTCACTGGTAGTGCAAGGCGATCACTAGAAGCCTTACTTAGAGTAGGCGAAGAATGTCTGGGATGAAATGATCACATGAAGTTTCAATCGATTGACTGAATTGTCAGAAACCCCAACAATAACAACATGTAGTAATGCACTAAAAACCTTCAGGGATAATGCCCTCAAAGATGGATCTCCAACAGTATCACATTCACTTTGAAAACTATGAAGAATTTTAAGAAGGAGAGAGAGTCCTGTGGCTTCCCCAAAAACCCCGCATGCTGAAATGTTAGCACCTAGAATCCACCATAGTGTCCACAACACATCACACTTAGCATCATCTTGTAGTTTATACTGAGTTCCAGAAATGCTCGTCACCATGCTACTTTTTAAAACCTCAATTAGCGCACCTAATTCTTCAGGATGAACCTGGCTAGTGTCCTCCAAGAGTAAGCATGATAGCAAGCGTAGAACACCTGATCGATGGGTCATAGATACCAATAACGGTAATATGAGCATAACTCCATTTGATTTTCGGAATGCTGTCTGATTTCCCTCGGCCTTTTTTTGACTAAAGAAAAAAGACAGTCCCATGCGACCAAAATTGTACCCTCATCTTCAAAAATTGAGAGCTTTCGAAACCCAGGCCCTACAATTCTGGGTGCCGAAAGAATTGCCTCGCTATTGTGTTCATTCTTGCCAGAACTACTAGATCTCATAGCTCTTTCCATTCTGGTCTACTGCCAATAGAATGGAAAAAGAATAAAAGGCAACAACCGGTATCCAATCTGAATGAATTTAGAACACTGGGATCAGGTTAATCAAAGACAAATTTCCAAAGCGGAGAATCCCGTATGACCACAACAAAATTTAAGCACGGTTTGCCAATCTGGAAAAACCTTTATAATCTCAAATCACTTTATCAATACCTTATATCTGGCTTCGACAAACCTTATAGCCTAAGTTTCGTTTTCAATACTCCAATCTAGAAAAACCCTAATGACCCAACTTAGGTTTGACAGTATATGATTTTGGGTCTGGAGAAAACCAATATAAGAACCCAGATCAGGCCAACAATATCCAGTTCAAATGAGGTTTCCAATAAGCTGAGAGCAGATTGAAGACCCCAACCAATTTTAGCAATACCCAATGTCCAAATTTGGATGAGATTGAAGAAATATCTGAAGACTCCGACCACTTTTAGCAATACCTAATATCCAAATTTGGAGCAACCTTAATGACCCAATTCAAGAATAGACAACACTCAAATATAGGAAAAACAAGAAGCCTCCAAATAAGTATTGGGCTAGAGGTGTTACCCAGTCTCCAGTTTGGCAAAATCCTTATTCCATCGATCTTTGGGCAGGAAAAAGGAGAAGAGAATGCACGGTAATGGAAGCCATGAGATCCTCTGAATGCTCGTCAACAGATACTTTTGTTCATTTGCTGATTCTTCTAGAGACATCAATTGTTATTCGCTAGTTTTGATCAAAGTTTTCGCTCCTTCACACGCACCATGCAAAAGCAGCATCGGTTGAATCCTCCGATTCTATATAAGTGAAATGTTAGGATCAGATCCAAATCAACCCGACGTTCATGATACTGGATCCCAACGTTCATCTGCGTACCCTCATGGCAGCTGATATAGCGTGACGGTTTGGAAATAACATCGCCCAAAAAATCTTCATTGATTGCCAACAACAAAACTGTTGGATAAATGCCAGTTAACGTCATTCGTATCACACAACCAACTGTACAGATGTGATGGATTAAAACTATAGACGTAGGCTACTTCAGATAAAAATGGGATTTGCAACCTCTAACAGAAAAAAAAATATTTGTATTTGGTTAGACGTATCCAAAAACGAATAATCGAATGAATATCTGTATTTGGTTAGAAGTATCGAAAAACGAATAATCGAATGATCTTCTACTGATTTCTAGCTTTTCTAAAACAATAAAATTTAATTTGATCCACTTGGCGGAGATGATTTGATTCCACAAAGATCTCATGAGGTGAAATGAGGCAGCAAAGGTGTTGCCCCCAACTGTTGGTACATCGTTAAAAGGAACGTCGTATGTGAACAACCTTTTATATTTTGGAAGGCTGGTATTCCACCGTTTGTAGTCTGGTAATATCTTTGCACAAGCCAATTAAGACACAGTAAACGTTCTCGCAAGTCCCAGATCAACAATTGGACTCAATGGAGCTGCGTGCACCCTCTTTGGACACTGCAGTAACTGGCATACGGAACCCATATTTGGGATTGTGATCCCCTTTCCACCACGTTAGATAAGCAATGATGAAGTTGAGAGGAATATACATGGAGAATTTTGCAACCACAATATCAAATCATTTATGCAAGCAATACATGCATAGATAAATTCCTTTCTGAGTTATGAAGAAAATGCATATATTTTATTTGTTGGTAAGGTGAAGGATGTGGTAGTAATGGCTCTCCGCGTTAGACCATTAAACCATTAATTTATTTTATATATATATATATATATATTCTCTCTGTACTTACTATTTTACTTCTTTGATTTGCAGATGGAGGATGTGAAACTTTTCATTTATTTCTTCTATTACGTTTTAAAAATAAATAAAAAATAAAATAAAAACTATTTTACAAGCTTATTAAAAATCTATGAGCAAATGGAAACAGTTAGTAGACGCAAAAATGGATTAGGCAATTTTTTGTTTCGTCAATTAATTGATATTCCTGAAATCAATCAATCAATCATGCTGTTTTTTTATCCTTGTGGTCACACCAAGCGCGGAGGAGAGCATACTTATTCTAGCAAAAATAAAAAAACTTGAAAATAAAACCCTACCTACACTACGCTAATTAGAAATGAGAGAGTAGTTACATATAATCAAACATCCAATGTAGCCATGCATGCAACAGTAATAAAAATATGTTATCTTTCAATTTCGCAATTGATAGTCGGGAATATGTATGGCCGTGCAAAATTAACTGCTGAAGTTCTAAATTAACAAAATAAAAAGGAAAACTAAGTGGAACTAACCTAGTACTTGCTTGAAACCAGTGTTCGATCAGGCTTTCATGGATGTAATTTGTCTTACTCAGATCATACCACAGCTCCTCGTTGTCCTCCTCGACCTCTTGCATGCCTAATGGTTCTTCATATGTTGATTCTTCGTTTGCCTCAGGAGGAGTGAATAAGCTTTTGGCTATGTCAAGATCTCCTCTTCCAGAGAAGAGGAGACCCTGACCTTTGCTAGGATTTGAGTGAGTTGTTCCAAGATTAAATTCATTGTTAATTCATGTTAAAAAAAAGGATTCTTACTGCACCCAAATCAAAATAAAAAACAGTCTTGCTAAAAATAAAAAAATTACTCTCCACAGTTGCAGAAATTAAACGCTCTTGATAGTTGGCAGGGAGAACATGAGGAGTCTCCATTCAATTAGTTTCTATGACCCCTTACCAACACATGTAGATCACACTTGCAAAAGTTGAAACTACTTTTACCTAGTTGGTAGGGAGAACATGAAGAGTCTCCTCTCATGAGCTTCTATGACCCCTTACCAATGTGTCTAGATCACACTTGCATGAATTAAACAATCTTGCATAAATTGAAATTTGCAGAAATTAAAACTACTTTTACCTAGTTGGTAGGGAGAACATGAGGAGTCTCCTCTCACGAGCTTCTATGACCCCTTACCAATGCGTGTATATCACACTTGCATGAGTTAAACGCTCTTGCATAAATTGAAATTTGCAAAAATTAAAACTACTTTTACCTAGTTGGTAGGGAGAACAAGAGGAGGTCTCCGCTCACGAGCTTCTATGACCCCTTACCAACACGTCTAGATCACACTTGCATGAGTTAAACACTCTTGCATGAATTGAAATTTGCAGAAATTGAAACTACTTTTACCTAGTTGGTAGGTAGAACATGAGGAGTCTCCTCTCACAAGCTTCTATGACCCCTTACCAACACGTCTAGATCACACTTGCATGAATTAAAATGAAAAAGGAACTAATACCTCAATCCATCGTGCTTCCCAACAATGACGCCAAAATGTTGGGCTCTAAAGATGTCATAAAATATAACCTCTATGCATCATCCAAAGGTAGGCGCTGGCACAAGCATTTTACTTATTGCCTACGTAGGTTCTTACCTTTTGTTTTAAATACCCGTCCTCCAGAGATGCAACCCCTCTGAAGGGACAACAATCGTAACAAAATGAACGACAATTGTTCTGTTCAAATGAACAACACTACTTACAAACAGAACAACAATCGTGACAAGGGAACGCCAATCGTTATATTGGGCCGAACTAATGTTGTATTAATTGAGTTTTAGTACTTGCCCAACTATTTAATTTGTCAATCCAAGGATTGTAAGCTTACGAAGCACACACAAAGTATATGCAAGATTGAAGCGGGACTAATCTAATCTAATGTTTAAGCTACGACTGAAATTGAATCATTAATCTAATGCAGGAAATTGAAACACATCACTTGGAATTGAAATTAATCTAGGAATGAGAAATTGCGCAAATGAAATTAATCTAGGAATGAGAAGTTGCATGAATGAAATTAATCTAGGAATGGCGAACTACATGAAGGAAAAACAAATACAACATGTGAAGAGTTGAATGACACAACAACATACGTGAGCTCATGCCAATGAAACAGTATTACATTATAATAATCAAATCAATATTCATAACAAGATAATGAAAGAATGAAAACCAAATCCATGAATCAGAGCTAAGAATCCCTTTCTTTCAAATCCAAATGACTACCATTAATGACTACTCTAATTCTCTACTTGATTACTACTCTCATTCTTATTCCATTCTCTAATTCCATACTCTAATTTAATTGAATCCTCATGAAGAGAGAACACTCTCTTTTATACATGAGAGCCTTGAAGATAAAATAACCATTTCATTATTACAGATCCACTATTCTCTCAACCTATTTCCCATTATTACAAAATATAATCCCTTCAAATCCTCACACATATCTCTCATATATCTTGGATAAGATATTCCAACCAAATCTCCATGATCTTCTCCTTGGAAAGGGCTTGAATTATCTCCTCAAATATTGAAATGGTGGAGGAAGTATTCGAGAATTCATTTTGAATTAATCCTTCACATATTCCTACACATTACAAAGCTCACACATTTTTGAGATATATATGAAAACATGTCGATTTTCTAACATTTAATCACAAATTCCCTTTTAATACTAAAATGAATAAAGTGGAGAACAATAAGGTNTTTAATCACAAATTCCCTTTTAATACTAAAATGAATAAAGTGGAGAACAATAAGGTGAAACCCAAGTATATTTATGGAAATGATATCGTGAAAGGTTAATGGGGTGATGAAATGTGAAGAATGATGAAGGGAAAGGTGGATGAAAATAGGACATTTCTGAGCCCCAACACTAATATCTCTTTCAATTTCTTCCCAAGAATGGTTAAGCTCAACACAGGTCCTAGTAGTGTCTAAGATAGTATGAAATAGGCTCAAGGCAATGCTAGTCTGGTCTTGGAGACTGGGCTCAAGATTGGGTTGTCTTGCAACATGAACAGTCATAAATAGTAAAACGATCAAGGAATCAAAATCAAAAAAGAAAGATGTATCGATGAAAATCATTGATAAATTTTAACCGAAGATATATCGAAGATCTCCCCAGTATGGTTACCAAATAAATGTTGAGGAAAATATATGAATTGATCTTACTCAAGCATTTTTAGACTTTACTTGGTTAAAGTAAAGTAGACGGGAATATCACCCTATGTTTATAGCCAACAAAATATATATCCTAACTCACAAGTATTAATTACAAGTGATTAGGCTAGTCTTTTATCAACAAAAAAACTTGCTAGAAATTTTTCTTTTATGTATTTTTCTGAACATATCAGTTGCTGAAATAAATGTAAGAACATAAGTAATGACACCAAGATGATACTCAAGATATATGAGTAATAAAAAAATACGTTATTTCATTCCAATTCACCAAAGAGTCATTGTCTTTACAAAACTTCACACAAAAATCTTGGACCAAAGTCAAACATAGAAATCCCCGATGGAACATACAAAAGGACCTCTGATAGAAAACCAAAACTAAACTCTCAAAGCTGGATCAACTTGCTATAGATTGCTGCCCACTCGACTCTTCACAATAGCCTTTATCAGTCATGAAAATTAATTCACAAACATACAAGCCTACACAGACTATCAAAGATAGATCAACACCTCTGAAGAACAAGTGTCTGAATGATTTGATTTAGCCCTAAATATTGCTATCTACAATAAGACCCTGCTATCACAAAAGAGAATTAGGCTATGATGAATATATGAATGAATGAAAATTGAACTATCTCAACATCAACTCAAAGAGAAAACCTTAGCATTATTTGTGCTTCTATCCTCCTCTTGTTCCTCCCCTTACTTCTTCTTTTAACAAATTAGAATTGGTTGAAGTAGTTGAACCAACTTATTAGTTAAGCTAACACAAGCCTCAACTAACTTTAGTTGGGGGGGGGGGGAGGTAATAATCATAATAGGGTCATAAATAAATAATAATTAGTAGGTGGGACCCCTTGTGACTCCCTTAGTTCATAACAATCATAACATCATAACATAATCCACTAGTTAAGAAAACACACCCCTTGTGCCTCCCCTCAAACACGTTTACTTTTGGAATTTTTAGCTCATGAAATTTGAAAATATTTCAAAATAATACTTATATATCCAAAATAAAATAGGCTGTCCAAAATCCATGAAGTCCACTATCATAAAATAATAAATAACAAAAAATTCAAAAGCCATATTTTTCAGTTTGTGATGCAACCCTTCCTTGGTTGTTGCTATCACATCTTGATTTCCTTGAATTTGCCTTGGGCTGGGTAGAGCCTTTAGGATTTATCTCACTGATCACATGGGAACGATCATCCCTCAAATGAATCCATGAAGACATGGCTTTGTCAGATTCATCGGAGGGTGAGGAAGGGGCAACAATATATTTTCCTTTATCAAATGCCTGGTGGGATTCAATGTTCAATCTCTTGCTGGCGTGGGAGGATTTCACTGGCGAGTGGTTAGGGGCAGCTTGGAAAATGGGGTTCAAAGGTGGAGGAGAAGACAAAGTTAATTTTGGCCAGCCACGGTGTTGGGATACTATCGGGTGAACAATCTCTTGCCACCCATCATTTTTTGAGACTTTAGGCTGTAGAGAGACATGAGGAGGCACAGGGATGTCGGGGGCTTGAGGGGCTTGGAAAGGAGGCATTTCAGGCCTCGATTGGACTATTCCCTGCCTAATCCAATTAAAGAATCCAGCATGAAACAATTGGCCAAGCTCTTTTGAATCAACATCAAACTGTATAGAGAACGTAGGCCTTCTTGGGCCTCAGTTCCAATTACCTCTACCTCTGTTTTCTTGGCCATGGCTTCCCGGACTAAAAAAACTCATCCTGCATATATTAACAATTAGAAAATAGTCTTTTAAATAACCATTCATGACAACTCCTTAAAAACAAGAAATAGATTTAGCTCAGAATGTATCAGGCTCATGCAATCCAATCCATACAAATTGTTCTAATGTTAATCAATGTGTAGGGGGGTGAAACAATGTTCTGGAAATGCGAGGGGTTTGTAATGAGCGAAAATATGATATAGTGAAAGGGGAGAAGAAATGGTCACTGCTCAATGACAACAACAATCAATTGTAAACAACCAAATAAACATTACTGCAATCCACTCAAGACATTGCCACTTCATTCACTTAACACATAAATTCTCTTAGCTGTAATCAATATCAGAACAAGGAGTGGAAAAAATGAATATGGGATATGTGAGGGGATTGTAATTAGCGGAAAATGAGATAATGGGGGGGGGGAACATTTACTATTCATGAGATCAATCAAGCAGTCCATAACATACTTTGCAGTAAGAAAACTATGCATCAACCAAAAACTAGATGACTGAGTAATAATTTCTGTGTATTTGGCTAGTTTCACTGTCCATTAATATCCAACACAGTGCCATTTCAAAACATATTTATTTTTCACAATTTGTAAAAGGTGTTTTTCCCTTTATTTACACATTCTGCATTTTATAATAGTCAACAACATCAAGCATTTCTGATCTATAATTATTAATCATCCACCACTGCCATACATTTGCCAAATCCACATTTATATTTAAAGGTAATGTTTACAAAATAATAATGAAGTCACTATTTTTGTAATGAAGCCAATCAAGATCTGTAATGATATTCATTCCCATATATACATATGTAGTGGAAATATCAAAATAATCGAAACCTCACATGCCACGCCTGAAAAACAATTGATTATACAACCAACAATCATCATTTAGACACAGACTATGAGAGGGTAAATGTCCAAGGCATTGTAACCATGCCACTATAATCAAAACATCTCAATGTGACTTGAAAACGGAGCCAAATATCCAACCGCTGCCATCAACGGTGATCAATTGTAATAAATAACACAGTTGAAATTCAATGGATATCGCTGAGCATAAAAACAAGTCATTTGTACTACACACGGTGCACAACTAAGAGAATCCCAGTGTAATATTTCTAATAATCACACAACAACATATAACCGCGACATAACTCAAAACATCATTTTGGGCTATTATTAAGTCGCCTGTGAGTGATCAGGCTGTGCATATTCAAACTTATTTTACCAATGACAAAAGATGAAGTAGGAATATCCAACCTAATACATTACTTTTCAAAACATCATCTACATGGCATGACCTATGTGAACAACACTAAACCCTTGTAGCCAATGCCAACCATTATCCAAAACATCATAAGCGTAAATACTAATGACTGTATAATAACCAACAACTCAAGGATGTCGTGGATAAACGTTCGAGAATTATCTGGTTTGATTATTATTCGGCCCCAGGGAAATCATAGTTATTGTGCCCCATGTTTCATAAAACACCATACACAGAACTTGACTTGTGTGAGCAACCCTAAGCATTCATGACCAATGTAAGGCATCAACCAAATCACCATAGGTGCAAAATCAATGAGTGCACACCAACCAACAATTCGCCAATGCGGTAGGAAAAATCAATCAATAGAACAAGCCGTGGTAGCTTTGTATACACACACATCCAACCAAAATGGGTAGAGTCCCTTCCATTAAACATAGCCGATTTTTTGACATCAGGCGAGTGACTGTGAACTTTTGGGAGCACAAATTGGCAATGTAAGGTTCACGTTATTTCCACACTGGCAGTGACGAAAACCATACCAACACGACTTCTTATACGAACAACGGGTGAGCCCATATTCAAAGCAATAGACCACAATAACCAAGAACAACTTGGTAGACTCAAAAGTCTCCCTATGAAACTCCAGTCTAGAGGGTTAAGGGTTTGCACAGTAGCCTTGATAGGAGGAACATAACTAACTGCAGTGAAATTTTGAGGCCAAATGTGTACGTGTAAGGAAGCTATGACGCTTGTGAACGAGAGAAAGTTCCTTAACGGGGCCAAAACAAGAGAACAAGGATCTTGTTAAACCCAAGAATTGTGAATACCACCATTCAGCCATGATTTAAACAAATCCCTTCAACCAAAATGCAGTGGTAACAAAGAACTATCACCCAGGAATAACAACTTCGATGAACTTAAAACCATTACAACAAAACCATCCATTTTCCATTCAAAACCAAAATTCCACACAGTTGCAACACTCATGTCAAACACAAATCCACACAACTGAGCCAAAACCATTTCATAACCAGAGCAAAGTCAATAATGGCCAGAATAGACATAGGTGTTAATCGAAATCCTTAAGATGAGAGGTGGTTGAGCGGTTTCACCCTACTAAACATCCGGAGTGTGAACACAACAACAAGATCGAACAATAGTCTGACTAGGGTGGAGGCCAACAAAAAGGGTAAAGGTGATGTGTAGTAAATGCACGTCTCCTCCACCCTTGTCTCATTTACTCCACAGTACCTGCCAATGAGCCATCCATTAACACCATTAATCAACCAATGCATCGCGAATATCAACACATTTAAACCATAGCATAACCCAAGTTACACAATTCAACCATTTTCCAAATGCGCCATCCATGTTATAACTCAAATAAATCGCTTGACCACTATACAATAGAATCATCACCAATAGCATAATCACCATAAAAATTGCAAAGCCATTACTTCCATGAGCCACCAAGGTTTATAACATATGCATATCAGCTACCGATTGCATCAACCATTGCATAATCTCCTTGCCAAAATGTGCCACTAAAATTTCCACCATATGTATATATATAAAATGTAGTTTAATAATTTTTCATAGCCATTTTATTGTTAGCTAGGACTTAACCACTATCAACAAGTATTTTCATGCATATAGTATCGCAGAGCTAGGTCTCTTTTGCATTAGATATAGTATTTTTCTTTTCCTCAAAATGCCTTTCTGCAATTTTCACAAACATTTTTATTGTGCAAGTGCGAGAAGAACAAATACCATAAATGAATAGCAGGATGTAGTATCATGAAGGAACAAGGCTTAACTAAAATCAATGATGACCATATTCTCACCAACCACATAAACCTTTGTGGCACCTCATCATAACATTGAAAATGAACAGATCTAATCTTCAAAAGTTCAAGGGGGTCCCACCTACTAGCATTATTTAGTCTTATATAATAATAGGCTTTAGCAACACTTTGCAGGAAAAATTACGTTGGCATTTTCAATCATCAACAATCCTTAACTATCATATTTCCAAATGATATTTCTCACTTTACTTTATTCTATGATAGAAATTATGCATTGTGAGATTCCTCATTTTATAGTCTTGTATAATACTTACCATTGTGAATATTTATTTTTGAACAAGATTGGTCATTTCTCAAGAATTATTTGTATTTATGTATTATATTTATAAAAGAGTAGTGCCACCTCTATAAAAATGAAGAAGGATTTATCCTTGTAATGTTATCTCCAAGAATTTGAACAGTCTTAGAGATCAACATGGCCCTAACTCACATAACAAAGAGAAGAGCAAGGATATCCAACCTCAAGATAACCATTCCAAACCACATGCAAAGAAGGGTAATGAGAAATTGAATAAGGAGACTAGAAAGTAGTGTGAGTTCCACAAAAAACCTTGGCACAATAATGATGAATGTTGCTCGAAACAATCATCGTTGGATGAGATGAAAGAAAAATAATCAAACTCTAGCTTAGACTCTGATTCAAAGAAGGATAAGGAAAAAAAATCATTGGTGCAAATCCCACTGCTACCATCTCAATCGAAAGGATCCAAATAGAAGTTTCGTAGGAGCCTAAGGAGGGGGAAGGCCTTTTCCATTCCCAAATGTGGGTGAAGGGGACTCCAATACATTTCATTGTTGAAAAAAATAACTAGAAGACCTTGATATTTTTCAAGGTCATCAAGATATTAAATCTATTGACAACACCACACCCCCAACCACACACCATCAGTTGGTTGAGTCAGGGACAAGACATTCACGTTAGAAAACAATGTCGAATTTCCTACAACATCAAACCCCTCAAAGGTGAGGTACTATGTGATGTTGCCCCATTTGAATTTTGTGATTTTTTTTAAGACAACCTTATATGTGGAAACATCATGCTATTTATGAGTCTAATCCTCATAGTTTCATTGTTACTTTGGGAGGCCATATCTATAGGGTACTAGATTTAGTTTTGACTACTGCAATTTCCTTGATCTTGACAAAGTAGTTCCAAAAAGTAATCTCTTGGACCAAAAAATTGTCCTCTTCATGGCTCAGTCAAAAGGTGAATGGACGGTCACTATGACCACCACCACCTCAACATGGGGCCTCTCTACACAACAAAAGTAGGTGGAAAATATTGCAGAGGAATAAATGTATATCTTCACTTCACCTACGGGGGTGACTTTGTACCACTAGGTCAAAAATCCAATTGACTTGATACCTAGTTCTTCTTTACCTAATGACCCAGTATACAGATGCTCTCTTCTAAAGAATGAAGAAATACAATGACAATTTTACAAGCTCATCCAAAAGGGCCATATTTGACCAAGCTTCTTGCCTTGTGGGATCCCAATTGTATGGGCAGAAAATAAGTATGGGACATGGAAACTTTGTATTGATTATGGAGCCTTTAACAAAATCACTATCAAGAACTAATACTCGATCCCCTGTGTTATCACCTAAAAATCACTCACATAGTTATACAGGCGATCACTGGAAAATTCATCAGTCCAATACACCAAAGTGTGTACTCATGGCACCAATATACCACACTCAACAAATAAGAAAACTATGGAAAATTGGTTTTTGATAAATACATGTGACTTAACAATGTGTCTTTTTGCATGATCTGTGAACACTCGTGTGATTGTTCCCTTCGAAAGTTGCATGGACTGACTAGAATTGAAATCTCAATGGCATTCAACACATTTATGGTAAAAATACCATCATGAAAATATTCAAGCCAAGGTACCAAAGAGACTTGAGCCTCTCAACATTTAATATTACTACCAAACGTGGTTCCATGTCCACTTAGACATTGGGAGCCACACCCAAGTGGCATTCATTTCCCACTTGGATCCATTTGTTTGAGAGCTTGAACAAATCCTATATAGGGAGGCCATTGGTATGCATAGAAGAGATATAAGAAAATGCATTGTTATGATGTCTGTATGATTTTGGAGAACCATTTCCCAAAGCCTCATCCTTCAATCCATAGAAATAATGCTAGTGCATTGGACCTCTTCCCTTTGAAGAGATTCTTGCACCTTATTGTACACTCAGAGAGAGAGAGAGAGAGAGAGAGAGAGAGAGAGATAAGGTTCTATTTGGGACTCAAAAGGGCCCTCCCAAGGAGGAGAAGGAGAGCCCCTTATGCTCACCCAATCCTCTATGGTGTTATCAATATTAGTCTTATCCATTAGTAACCCTATCTCATCTTATTTTGTTTTTATTCTTTCATATTGTGCTTTTAGTTCTTTATTTTGTTTATATTACATGTTCATAGTGTTCCACTAACACTAGAAATTCTCTGCGGTGATAGTTAATCCTACTTTAACACTCAATTGACTCTTTTTTCTCACCCATGTAGAAAAATAGGAAAAATAGAATGATGAATCCACCATGCTTCTAAATATCATTTCTCCGATTGTAGTCTTCAAGATCCCATTCTCTCATCTCTATGGTTTTCCAGATCACCAAATCGACCCACCTAAGCATCCAACAGAAGTCCTTGGACCCTTATTGCTTGAGAATTCATCCATAATTTATTTATGTCCATGGTGACATACTTTGTGTGGATTTTGAAAGAAAATTCATGCATAGGTGTGCAATTTTTGCTTGTAACCATGTTTTGTATTTGCATGGTCTATAAACATCAGTGCAGGTGTCGCCTAAATGACCCACACAAACCCTATTTTCTCCTAGGATGAAAGTGTTTTGCACCTTGACCTTCCAATAAGGGTTTAGAATTTATTTTATTTCAATTTTAAACCTAAAGATCCCACTTTCATTCCATTCTTGCATTATAAATTAGCTAATCTAGATTACCAGGGATGATAAAAAGAACCAAAATTTATTTTGTCTTGCCACATGGATGACTATTTAAGCATGCAAACTCTTAGTTAGATTTTTTTCAATCACTTTTCTTTTTTGGGAATATGAGCTTTCTTTTCTACCTCGAAGTATGTTCTTCACATCACACTCCCTTAACTGATATTGGTGAAATAGAATGGGGTTTATGAGACTTCTCCATCTCCCTTTCAAAACAAACATAGAGAGTAAATTAAAGTGACAAGTAAGCACCCCAAATGTGCAAGTATTTCCTTTGATTCTTGTTGGCACAAGGGTAGACCCAGGGTTCAACTCTAACAACACACCAACAAGCCCTAAATATTGGCCCTTTCGGCAACACCTGCGAAGTAGATGCAGTCTCACCTGAAGTAGCTATAGGGGATTGCAGGACATAGGTGTCTACAACCATAGGAAATGCAAAGTAGACCCAAAACACTAACATATAGCAACCTAGTTACTCTTTATCTCTTTTAAGCCTACTGTGCAAACTATATCTCAAATTTGATATAATGATACAATAAAAAAATAAAAAAATAAAAAGAACACATCATCAATCACACAAAACAAAAATATATACATGGTTCACCCTCTCCCTAGGGCTACATCCACAGAACTGTGTTTCTTGATATATAATGTAAAAACATACAGTTCTATCGGCTCTTAGCTAGCATATCTCTCTCTCTTTCTCTTCTCCTCTCCCCTCCCTGTGCACCCAGCTACAGGGTTGATCTTTGCACCCAACTGAATATCTTACAACACATAATCTCTTTCAACATAATACTTCTCTCTCTTAACAACAATAATCATTCATTACATAATAAAACCCATCCTAGGTCCTCTTGACCTTTAATCATCCATTACAATGACTCTTGGACAATCTTAGGTCGAAACCTAGTTTTCAAAAACCCTAGGTGTCTCAAACCCTAGGTCAACTTGACCCACGTTTTCAGGGATTTGCCAGCCTGTCTTTCTTCTTTCCCATGAGGTGCTCCAAGCACTCGTTGATGGATTTTTCTACTTGCTACGTTTTCCATGATCCATATTCCTTGTTGATCTGTCTTCCTCGATCTTCTCATTCAATGGCTCACTTTATCTTACTTTGCTCCCTCTTTTCTGCTTCTTTGGCCACTTCGACCCAATCTCAGTCAATGTGCTTTCCGCGCAGTTCGTACTTCGTGCTTCTTTCCTTAATCTTTGCTTCCTTCCATAACCAAGGGCCAACAGGCCGCCAACACTCACATGTGACTCGTCCCGAGGCACTTCAGGTCTAAACCTTCTGTTTCACTTCGACTTTAGACTCCACGGGGCAACCTGTTCTTTCTTCTCTTTCCCTTTCTTCCCTGTGCAGACTATCTTTTCTTTATCTGGTACCCAGTTTCAACTTCACCTGGTACCTACACCCTCTCCTTATGATTTTACTGAGAGCTGTGAGGAAACTAATTGTCATAGTACAATTTCAACTGACTCCCATTCACTAAACCTTCCTTCCACTCTCCATTCAGTGTCTTCAACTATGCAACTCCTCCTTCTGTAACATAGACGACCTCAAATGGACCAAGCCAATGTTGTGAACATCCCTGGATGCTTCATGAACTTGTTGTCATATATTAATACCAAATCACCTTTCTTAAAGTCTTTCTTCTTGATATGTCTGTCATGGTAGGCCTTTTCTCGTTCCTTCTGTACCTACTGATGAAATCCTGCAATAAATATGTCTTCTTCTAGTTCCACCAACTGTGCAAGCCTCACTTGAACAACGCCAGTGTCATCCATATCTATGAATGTTGCAATTATGAGACTAGGAACCAAATATTCCATAGGGACAACTGCTTCTAGACCATAAACCAACTTAAAGGGAGTCTACATTGTCAGCTTATTGCAATTATTTCTATAGGCCCATAGCACTACTGATACTTTCAAATCCCAATCATCCCTGTTCACAATACAAAACTTTTTTAGCGTTGTCTCCAAGATCTTGTTGAAAGCTTCAACTGTCCCATTCGCTTGTGGATGGTAAGGAGTACTCTTCTGATGGTGGACTTCGAATTCTTGAGTCAAATCTTCGATAGTCTTATTAATAAAGTTTGTAACTTGATCTCTCATCAAGGTCTTCAGGCATCTAAACCTAGTTATGATATAATCAAATATAAATCGCGCAGCTGTAGTTTCACTACAATCCTTCACTGCTCTTGCTTCTACCCATCGGGTCAAATACTTTGTCACGGTGATGATGTATCTATCTCCTGTGCGCTTTCCTAGTGGGTTGATAGGCCCCACAAAATCAATATCCCATTTGTAAAATGGTTGTAAGGTTAGCTATGGTTCTAAAGGCATCTCATCTCTTATGGAAGGTTTCCCAACTCTCTAGCATACATCACAGGATTTATAGTATTCCTTAGCATCTTTATGTAAAGTAGGCCACCAGAGGCCAACTCTAAGAACGTTTTGCACTGTTTCTTTTCCTTCATAGTGTCCTCCTGTGATGCCTTCATGTGCTTCTGCTAGAATCAATGGTCTTTTTGCCTCCATAACACATCTCCTCAAGATCTCATCAGGTCCCATATTGTATAGCTGTCCAACTATAAGTGAAAACTCTGTAGCGCGAACTATCGGTTGTTTCTTCTGAATGATTGTATATCCGCAACATACCATTCCTATTGATAGGAAATGGACTATCTCGGTGAAGTGATCATCAACCCTTTTGATGGCCAACAACTGTGCATCTAGTAGTGTATCCTCCAAACTGGTAGGTTCCTCTCCATGCTCCAACCTAGACAAGTGCTCAGGTCCCTTGTTCATTCTTCCTAGCTTGACCACGATCTCAAAGTGATATTCCTGGAATAACAGTAGCCATATGTATATTCTTCCCCCCAACACTAGCTTGTTGAATAGGTATTTCAATGAAGAGTGATCAATGAAGATCTTAAAGTATCCTCCCAACAAGTAGAGTCGAAACTTCTGCAGCGCGTACACCATGGCTAAACCTTCTCTCTCGGTGGTAGTGTATTTTATCTTAGCTATAGATAGATTCCTTCTAGAAAAGGATAACGGATGGTCAATATCTCTTGCTCCTGGTTGTGCTAACACTTCTCCTAGTGAAATAGATGAAGCATCGACATGCACATGAAATTCCTTGCTCCAATCTGGGAAAACCAGAATAGGCGTAGTAACCATGTTTTGTTTCAGTGTGTCAAAGCTCTACCGACATTCTTCTATCCATTGAAACTGACAATATTTATTTAATAACTTCTCCATAGGTGTTGTAATCTATGCATATCCCTTAATGAACTTTATCTAGTATCCAATATGTCCCAGCATAGTGCACAGTTGTCTAACTAAAGTAGGGGGAGGTAGATCAACAATAATGACAATCTTGGATGGATCTACCAGCAAACCCTTCTTACACAAAATATGTCCTAGAAACACTCCAAAGGGTGAAAAGAAGATGCATATTCTTCAGGTTCAGGGAAATCTGACATTTCTTGCACTTATCTAGCATTAGTATTAAACATTCAATATGGTTTTGCAATAAGCTAAAAACAGTCCAATCATCAAAATATGTTTCCAAAAATTTACGTAAAAAATCCTTGAATGCTTCGACCACCACCCTAGAAAATATGGTTGGTGTATTCTTCAATCCAAAAGGAATCACTGTGTAGTGGTAGGATCCCCATTCTGTTGAAAATGTGGTCTTATGGCGATCTTCCCAGGCAATCTTGATTTGGTGATAACCTAAAAATCCATCTGTGAAGGAGTAAAATTCCTGACCTTTTACATTATCTAACACTTCATCGGTGAAAGGTTCAGGGAATGGGTCAGGCAAACATGCATCATTTAGCTTCCTGAGATCTACAAAAATTCTGATCTCTCATTTCTTCTTATCTTGTACCACCATAGATCTAATCCATTTTGTCTCTTCAACAGGTTCTATGATTTCTACTTCCAACATCTTATCTAATTCAATCTTCACTTTCTTCTTATATTTGGGATTCAATATGTAGGGTCTCTGCTTAGCTGGCATGGCATCTAGTTTCAAGGGGATCTTCATCTGTCCCATAGGCCCTTTAATTCCCTTCATATCAATGAACTTGGTTGGGAACAAGTCCTAATATTCATGCAGTAGTTCTGTGATATTATCAATTGTCGCATCATCCTAGTAATCTCCAACATTAGCAAGATTAGGTTCTTTCTCTATTCCAATATTAAATTTCTTGATTTTGATCGGTTGTCCAATGAAAGATAGTTCGACTCCCGATCCTTTTACGTCTCTCTGTCCTTCTATTTCTGCAATGTTCACATTCCTAGGATCATCATCTTCATCAGCATTGATACTGTAACATCCTTGCAATTTCTGAAGAGGTGCAGTCCATTCATCCACTTCTTTCTCAATAGGGAGGTTAGGTGACTCCTCAAAGAATTTTTGTATTACAACTTGTAGAGCTTGATAAACTGAAGGTTATTGGTTGTCAAATAAAAATGTAGCTACATAGTTCTAAGTCATACCGTACCAATCTAAAGTGGTGAGGCGTAGTTCTTCTTGAAGATACCAATTGATAGGCGTTGTGTCCAGAGTGTTGATGAACTTATGCACCTACTTTTATTGAGGAATTCTACTCCAGGCCTCCTCACAACCTTGCACATGGTCCTTCATACAACTTTGAACATTGTATCGAACTTCGCATCCTTATACTTGTTTTGAAAAAGCACACTTCCATCAAAGTGTGACATTGCATCCAGTCTGCGATGTTATTTTATGTGTCCCCCACCATCTTGCTGGTGTTTCTTTCAAAGCCTCATCCAGTGCCAACAATCTCTATTGTACTGGTACAATTTATTCAAAATATGATAAGAATGTTTCTAAATGATTTAAACCATCAAATGTGGGCAGATTACTTACTTCTGTGCCAATCCACCAAACTTCCCTGGTCAATCTATCACACTTCCACGCAGAAAATTCATACATTTTGTTCTGCCAATTCTCCATTTCTTCTTCTAAGTCCAATGAGCATGCATTGTCACTTCGCCATCTTAAATTCCCATCTACTATAGGGTTAATGTAATCATGTTGTCTCGCTGTCAATTTATATATATTCTCTAGCTCATATGCACGGTCTTCTTCTTTGATGGGTTTTGTGTATCTTCGCCCTTCATCGGGATCCAGAGGTGAAATGACCCTAAGGCCACCACCTTCAAATGCCATTCTTATTTTCTTTAAGTCAACAATAGTGGAATTGTTGAAATCCCAATCAATTCCTAACAACGTAGGATAAGGACAACTATCATCAACTATCTCAATCACCTCGAAGTCCACAAATGTCCTTACCCCGTCGATGTCCACAGGGACATGCTCCAGTTTCCCAAAGGGGCTTACTGCCTGCTGATTAGCCATCCTAAGCCTGCTAAGGGAATAAATTAACTCAGGTTTTCCCATTGGTGCCCAGGTCTGCTTCATCATAACATTGACTTCTGACCCTAAGTCGAGGACTACATAATCTATATCATAATCTCCAATCTGAGCATTGAGTTGTAGTTCCTTATTTTTCCTTCTCTTTTTGGATACTTGATGCACTTCTCTATTCAGCAGAGGATCTACCTTCCTTGGTTCATACTGTCAGATCAAGTGTTGTAGTTCTTGTATGGATATTTCATCCTTAATCAAATCAATGAACGTATACAAGAAACTAACAAGCTTGCTTACCTCTTTTCCTTCTCCCTGTGATGCAGGCTGATCGAATTACAGTGTCATCCCACATTCTCTCACTTCTCATTGTGTCTTTGATGAAGAAACCCGATCTCCTCCAAATTCTCTTCTCTCTTCTTCAAATGTTTTCTTTTCTTTCCTCAGATCAAACTCTTGTGTCGTTTATGTAGCTCTTCTGACCCCTGATTCTTCTGTAGTATTTGCTGGAGTCACCTTGTCTTCTCCTA